>JBAMJR010000145.1:360000-375000 GCA_038501785.1 Myoxocephalus aenaeus | reverse complement strand
ACACACACACTGCAGGTACACACACACACACATAATGTGTGTGTGTGTGTGTGTGACAGAGTCTACCTGCAGTTTTCTCTGGACCACCTCCACATCCTGAGTCCGTCTGTTGCCATGGTTACACACCTGGGACAGAAGAGGGAGGAGTCAGGAGGTGATGTCACAGACCAGAAACAGAGAGGAGGAGAGGAGGAGGAGGAGGAGGAGGAGGCTACTTCTCCAGGGAGGAAGAGGAGAAGAGAAGCCGCCGCTTCCTCCGTTACCGTGACTACCGGCCCAGTGGGCGGCGTCTCCCGGCACTGCGTCTCCATGGTGATCAGGGTGGAGCAGAAAGAGGGCGTGGCCTGGAGGAACATGGCGGCGGGGCTGAAGGGGGAGGAGGCGGGGCTAACACTGTGCTGCTCCGTCAGAGCCGCTGTGATTGGTCCAGTGGTCAGCTGGGGGCGGGACCCCAGGAATGAACCAATGACAGACAGAGAGACGGAGACGGCGAGCGAGGTCAAGGTGAGACCCTGCTTCACCTGAAACATCCCATAATGCTCCTGTGTTCAGGGCGTGACTGTCTGTGGGCCTGCAGGTGGTCCTGGTGCTCTCCGGCGGCTCCGCCCGCTGGCTCCCTCTCCTGCAGCCCGGGTGTTTCTACAGGCTCACTGCTCACACACAGGTAAACACACCTGTGATTGGCTGCTGAGAGTTGAGAGGTGTGTTCACCTGTGTGATGGATGATGATTGGTGTGTGTCTGTCCATCAGGATTCCAGCGTTTTGATTGGCCGGGGTGTTTCTGGGCGGAAGGGGGTGGAGCTCCACACTGACTCCACCCTCCAGGTCCGCTCTGATTGGAGGCTCCACACTCTGACCCGCCCCCTGCTGCAGGTGAGTCACCTCGTCTGTGTGTCACCGTAATGATGCGTTGAGCAGCCATCTTGGATTTTGAGTCACAAATCCCAAAGTTTAAACTTCCAAAAGCCGCGGCTCAAACTGTGTTCTCACACTGGTGTGTGGAACCAGTCCCCACTATGAAGAGAGGGCGGGGCCAGGCAGCGTTAGCTTGGTTAGCATGGTTAGCTTGGTTAGCATGGTTAGCTTGTGTAATTCGTGTTACCTGTGAATTACACATCCGAGGGCACTCAGGGACGTAACCAATGATGGAAATACGTAGATTTGTCTCTAGAATGAGGATCATTCATATTAAAACACATTCATATTAAAAACACATTCATATAAAAAACACATTCATATAAAAACACATTCATATTTAAAAACACATTCATATTAAAAACACATTCATATTTAAAAACACATTCATATTAAAAACACATTCATATTTAAAACACATTCATATTAAAACACATTCATATTTAAAACACATTCATATTAAAAACACATTCATATAAAAACACATTCATATTAAAACACATTCATATAAAAACACATTCATATTTAAAAACACATTCATATTTAAAAACACATTCATATTTAAAACACATTCATATTAAAACACATTCATATTTAAAAACACATTCATATTTAAAACACATTCATATTTAAAACACATTCATATTAAAACACATTCATATTAAAAACACATTCATATTAAAAACACATTCATATTTAAAACACATTCATATTTAAAACACATTCATATTAAAAACACATTCATATTTAAAACACATTCATATTTAAAACACATTCATATTTAAAACACATTCATATTAAAAACACATTCATATTAAAACACATGCATATTAAAAACACATTCATATTAAAACAACAACCTGGAGTATAATAACAAACAAATCACAACAACATACAGAATGTATGAAGAGTCTCTCTCTCCTCTCTCCAGGCTCTCTCGCCCACAGTCCGGTCCGTCTCTGACGTCCTGGACTGCAGGTAAACTCTCTCTTGTCGGTCACTACAGGTGTTGATGGTCTCAGGTGTGTGTTCCTCTCCTCACCTGTCTGTCACACTCAGCTGTCTGTCACACTCAGCTGTCTGTCACTCACCTGTCTGTCCCTCACCTGTCTGTCACTCACCTGTCTGTCACTCACCTGTCTGTCACTCAGCTGTCTGTCACTCAGCTGTCTGTCACTCACCTGTCTGTCACTCACCTGTCCCACTCACCTGTCTGTCACTCAGCTGTCTGTCACTCAGCTGTCTGTCACTCACCTGTCTGTCACTCAGCTGTCTGTCACTCACCTGTCTGTCACTCAGCTGTCTGTCACTCAGCTGTCTGTCACTCACCTGTCTGTCACTCACCTGTCTGTCACTCACCTGTCTGTCACTCAGCTGTCTGTCACTCACCTGTCTGTCACTCACCTGTCTGTCACTCAGCTGTCCGTCACTCACCTGTCCGTCACTCACCTGTCTGTCACTCACCTGTCCCTCACTCACCTGTCCCTCACTCACCTGTCTGTCACTCACCTGTCTGTCACTCACCTGTCTGTCACTCACCTGTCCGTCACTCACCTGTCCCTCACTCACCTGTCTGTCACTCACCTGTCCCTCACTCACCTGTCTGTCACTCACCTGTCCCGTCACTCACTCACCTGTCTGTCACTCACCTGTCTGTCACTCACTCACCTGTCTGTCACTCACCTGTCTGTCACTCACTCACCTGTCTGTCACTCACCTGTCTGTCACTCACCTGTCCCACTCACCTGTCTGTCACTCACTCACCTGTCCCACTCACCTGTCTGTCACTCACCTGTCCCTCACTCACCTGTGTGTGGATGTGTGTGTGCAGGTCAGAGTTGGTGTGTTTTCAGGCTCAGGTGAGTGACAGGATCAGTCTCAACGACAGGACCAGTGACTCTGCAGGTGTGTGTGCTGGTGTACGCCTCACAGTGTGTGACCCAACTGGGAGGACTCTTCAGGTGTACCTGGACCTGAGCCACACCCCCTACCCACCTGGCCTGTTGCCCGGCAACATACTGCTGCTGTCTGCTTTCCAGCGGAGAGTGTCCAGGTAACGCTGTCACCCACTTTGAGGCTCCTCCCACGACTGAGGCTCCTCCCTCTTTGAGGCTCCTCCTTCTGATTTATTCATAACTATATATTTATGTGTAGCTGCATTTTGTTCTTCTGTGTGTGTTAAACTGTGTGTGTCTCTGTGTGTGTGTGTGTGTGTGTGTGTGTGTGTGTGTCTCAGGTCAGGAGGTGTGTACTGCAGCTCTCTTCCTGTCAGCTCAGTGAGCGTCGAGACTCTGGGAGAAACGAGGTAACACACTGACCTCTATACTGACCTCTATACTGACCTCTACTCTGACCTCTACACTGACCTCTACACTGACCTCTACTCTGACCTCTATACTGACCTCTACACTGACCTCTACTCTGACCTCTACACTGACCTCTATACTGACCTCTACTCTGACCTCTACACTGACCTCTACACTGACCTCTATACTGACCTCTACACTGACCTCTACTCTGACCTCTACACTGACCTCTATACTGACCTCTATACTGACCTCTACACTGACCTCTACTCTGACCTCTACTGACCTCTACACTGACCTCTATATTGACCTCTACTCTGACCTCTACTCTGACCTCTATACTGACCTCTATACTGACCTCTACTCTGACCTCTATACTGACCTCTACTCTGACCTCTACTCTGACCTCTATACTGACCTCTACTCTGACCTCTATACTGACCTCTACTCTGACCTCTACACTGACCTCTATACTGACCTCTACACTGACCTCTACACTGACCTCTACACTGACCTCTATACTGACCTCTACACTGACCTCTATACTGACCTCTACTCTGACCTCTATACTGACCTCTACACTGACCTCTACTCTGACCTCTACTCTGACCTCTATACTGACCTCTACTCTGACCTCTATACTGACCTCTACTCTGACCTCTACACTGACCTCTACACTGACCTCTACTCTGACCTCTACACTGACCTCTACACTGACCTCTATACAGACCTCTACACTGACCTCTACACTGACCTCTACACTGACCTCTACTCTGACTCTACACTGACCTCTACACTGACCTCTACTCTGACTCTACACTGACCTCTACACTGACCTCTACACTGACCTCTATACAGACCTCTATACAGACCTCTACACTGACCTCTACTCTGACCTCTACTCTGACCTCTATACTGACCTCTACTCTGACCTCTACTCTGACCTCTACACTGACCTCTACACTGACCTCTACACTGACCTCTACTCTGACCTCTGGATCAATAACTTTATGTTGGTATTTATTCTTTTATTGATCAGTTTGCATGTTTCCCGTCAGCTCCGTCCGGCCTCCTCCGGCTCCCATGATGCATCTGGGTGCGTGGGCAGTGAGCAGAGAGCAGAGGTGCATTGTGGGTCAGGTCAGATGTCATGTGGTGTGTTTCCTGTTCCTGCAGCTGCAGTGGAGCTGCTCGCTGTGCGGGAGTCTGTACATCCAGGTGCTGTACTGGGTTCTACTGGGTTCTACTGTACTGGGTTCTACTGGGTTCTACTGTACTGGGTTCTACTGTACTAGGGTCTACTGGGTTCTAATTGGTTCTACTGTACTGGGTTCTACTATACTGGGTTCTACTGGGTTCTACTCTACTGGGTTCTACTGTACTAGGGTTTACTGGGTTCTACTGTACTGGGCTCTACTGGGTTGTACTGGTTCTACTGGATTTACTGTGTTCTACTGGGTTTACTGGGTTCTCCTACCAGTAGAGGACTCTGATCTTCTGCTTCTTTGGTTCTCAGACTTGTTCCAGTTCTCAGTGTCCATCGACTTCATCCGTCTTTCAGTCCAAAGCAAAGTAAGACTTCTTCTTCTGTACTTGTGTGTACTTGTACCTTAAGTCAATACTTGTGTGTGTACTTGTACCGTACATCAGTACGTGTGTGTACTTGTACCTGAAGTCAGTACTGATGTGTACTTGTACCTTAAGTTGGTACGTGTGTGTACTTGTACCGTACATCAGTACTTGTGTGTGTACTTGTACCTGAAGGCAGTACTTGTGTGTGTACTTGTACCTGAAGTCGGTACGTGTGTGTACTTGTACCTGAAGTCGGTACGTGTGTGTACTTGTACCTGAAGTCAGTACGTGTGTACTTGTACCTGAAGTCGGTAAGTGTGTGTACTTGTACCTGAAGTCAGTACGTGTGTACTTGTACCTGAAGTCAGTACGTGTGTACTTGTACCTGAAGTCAGTACTTGTGTACTTGTACCTGAAGGCTGGTGGTGGACGACGGCACCGGTGAGGCCCATGTTTGGTTCTCAGGTGCTCTGGTTCGTCCTCTGCTGCGATTGGCTGATTCTCAGTGGGAGGGGCTTCAGAGAGCGCTGCAGGTCAGAGGTCACCTCACAGTCTACCCTCGGGGGCGGAGCTTGGTCAGTGTCACTTCCTGTTTGACATCACAACGTGTGTGTGTGTGTGTGTGTGTCTCTCTCTCTCAGGTGTGTGTGTATTTACGTGTGTGTGTGTGTGTCTCTCTTTCTCAGGTGTGTGACTCAGACGACCCCCTCCTCCACTTCCTGTTGTGTGTGTGCAGCAGTGACGTTGTGTGTCGTCAGCTCTCTCTCACCTGCAGAAACCAGAACAAGCAGAGACCAGAAGGTACTCAGAAGAACACCTGGTCATCACCTGGTGATCACCTGGTGAAAACCTGGTGATCACCTGGTGAAAACCTGGTGATCACCTGGTGAACACCTGGTCATTACCTGGTCATCACCTGGTGAACACCTGGTCATCACCTGGTGAACACCTAGTCATTACCTGGTGAACACCTGGTCATCACCGGGTGAACACCTGGTCATTACCTGGTCATTACCTGGTCATTACCTGGTGAACACCTGGTCATTACCTGGTCATCACCTGGTGAACACCTGGTCATCACCTGGTGAACACCTGATCATCACCTGGTGAACACCTAGTCATTACCTGGTGAACACCTGGTCATTACCTGGTCATTACCTGGTGAACACCTGGTCATTACCTGGTGAACACCTGGTCATTACCTGGTCATTACCTGGTGAACACCTGGTGAACACCTGGTCATTACCTGGTGAACACCTGGTCATTACCTGGTCATTACCTGGTCATCACCTGGTGAACACCTGGTCATCACCTGGTGAACACCTAGTCATTACCTGGTCATTACCTGGTCATTACCTGGTGAACACCTGGTCATCACCGGGTGAACACCTGGTCATTACCTGGTGAACACCTGGTCATCACCTGGTGAACACCTGGTCATTACCTGGTGAACACCTGGTCATCACCTGGTGAACACCTGGTCATTACCTGGTGAACACCTGGTCATTACCTGGTCATTACCTGGTGAACACCTGGTCATCACCTGGTCATTACCTGTTGAACACCTGGTCATCACCTGGTCATCACCTGGTCATTACCTGGTCATTACCTGGTGAACACCTGGTCATTACCTGGTCATTACCTGGTGAACACCTGGTCATTACCTGGTCATTACCTGGTGAACACCTGGTCATCACCTGGTCATTACCTGGTCATTACCTGTTGAACACCTGGTCATCACCTGGTGAACACCTGGTCATTACCTGGTGAACACCTGGTCATTACCTGGTGAACACCTGGTGAACACCTGGTCATTACCTGGTGAACACCTGGTCATCACCTGGTGAACACCTGGTCATCACCTGGTGAACACCTGGTGAACACCTGGTCATCACCTGGTGAACACCTGGTGAACACCTGGTCATTACCTGGTCATTACCTGGTCATCACCTGGTGAACACCTGGTCATCACCTGGTGAACACCTGGTCATCACCTGGTCATCACCTGGTGAACACCTGGTCATCACCTGGTGAACACCTAGTCATCACCTGGTCATCACCTGGTGAACACCTGGTCATTACCTGGTCATTACCTGGTCATTACCTGGTGAACACCTGGTCATTACCTGGTCATTACCTGGTGAACACCTGGTCATTACCTGGTGAACACCTGGTGAACACCTGGTGAACACCTGGTCATTACCTGGTGAACACCTGGTGAACACCTGGTCATCACCTGGTCATCACCTGGTGAACACCTGGTCATTACCTGGTCATTACCTGGTCATCACCTGGTGAACACCTGGTCATCACCTGGTGAACACCTGGTCATTACCTGGTCATTACCTGGTGAACACCTGGTCATTACCTGGTCATCACCTGGTCATCACCTGGTCATCACCTGGTGAACACCTGGTCATCACCTGGTGAACACCTGGTGAACACCTGGTCATCACCTGGTGAACACCTGGTCATCACCTGGTGAACACCTGGTCATTACCTGGTCATCACCTGGTCATCACCTGGTCATTATGTTGTTTGTTTGTTTCAGACATGAAGAGGTTCAGCAGAGGAGAACGAGACTTCATGACCAGAGTGACTCCTCCTCCACAGCTCACCTGTCTCACCTGTCTGCACCTGGATGCTGACTGACCTCACCTGTCTCACCTGTCTGCACACTGACACCCAGGAAGAGGCGGAGCCAGTTCACCTTCCTTTGAATGTTTTATCTCAATTTTAAAGGATTTGTTGATATTCTGTTGTTTATTTGATAAAAGTTATTAAATCTTTATTTATTTCTCCTGAAGTCTGTTTCTATTAGTAGAACCAGGTTTATTGAACACCACACACACACACACACACACACACACACACACACACACACACACACACACACACACACACACACACACACACACAGGTTCCATGTGCTGCTCTGGTTTCTCCACCAGAGGACGCTGTTTCACATTAAACTAAACTGACCTCTATAAAGAGTTGCAGGTCTAAGCCTGGAGAGGCTTCCTCAGGTGCTTGGGGGTCTTGTAGGGGCCGTGGGGAGGTTTGGAAAGTCCTTGATGAGGTTCTACGGGTCCTTGAGGAGGTTCTGGGGGCCCTCTACAAGGTTCTGGGGGTCTGGGGTTCTCAGGGGTTTGGAGTACTTCAGGTATATCCAACATGATATATTGACGGGTTCTCTGGTTGGTAGAACCTCCAGCAGAGTTGACCTGCTCAGGTGAACCCTGAACCTGGAGGAGCCTGTAGGGGGCGACAGAGCTCCTCCTGCTCTCTGACGCTCACCAGCTAACGTCTGCTGCTGGTGACTGATGACTCACCAGCAGCTCGGCTTCTGATTGGCTGCTGACTGAACAGGAAGTGAAATAAAGGAAATGAAGAGTCGGGACTTTCCAGAGACGCGGAGTTCAGGTTCCTGATGCTAGAACAGAGACGCTGGTCACATGACACACACACACACACACACACACACACACACACACAGTTACACACACACACACACACAGTTACACACACACACACACACACAGTTACACACACACACAGTTACACACACACACAGTTACACACACACAGTTACACACACACACACACAGTTACACACACACACACACATACAGTTAGGTCCATAAATATTTGGACATTGACACATTTTTCATTATTTTGGCTCTGTACACCACAACAAATCAAGATGTGCTTTAAGTGCAGACTTTCCGCTTTAATTTGAGGGTATTTACATCCAAATCAGGTGAACGGTGTAGGAACTACAACACATTAAAATGTGGCCACCCTCTTTTTAAGAGACCAAAAGTAATTGGACAAATTAATATAATCATAAATCTAATTGTCACTTTTAATACTTTGTTGAAAATCCTTTGCAGTCAATGAAGCCTGAAGTCTGGATTCCATAGACATCACCAGACGCTGGGTTTGGTCCCTGGTGATGCTCTGCAGGCCTCTACTGCAACCGTCTTCACTTCCTGCTGCTTCTTGGGGCATTTTCCCTTCAGTTTGGTCTTCAGCAAGTGAAATGCATGCTACATTGGATTCAGGTCAGGTGATTGACTTGGCCATTGCAGAACATTCCACTTCTTTGCCTTGAAAAACTCATTTTTTTCACACACATACACACACACACACACATATACACACAGTCAGACACATTGTCTCTAGACATATATGTATGTATATGTGTGTGTGTGTATATATATATATATATATATATATATATATACACACATATATTTAAGCAATAAGGTACGAGAGGCAGTACTGTGTCTACAATAATGTACAGTTCAAGGGTTTTGTTAGGCCCGACGCGCAGCCGGCCGGGTGAAAGCAGGTGGAGGATGACTCTCATGATGTAAAGAAGTGCTCTCGCTGCTTCTGTCCGTCTTTTCTCCGTCATTTTTCTCCTCCATGATGTTTAGAGAACTCGCCTCGCGTCGGGAAATTACCGACGTAATTATGTCTCACTGGAAATGATCAGGATGTTGTGATGAAACCTTTTCATTCCTCATCTTTAGGTTAGGGAGGAAGTGACGTGTGTGTTGTGGTTCGTTATGCTAGTGTGGGGGACGCTACGTGAGCTTGTTAGCTGTTCCGTTTGAGCTAACTTACTGTTAGCGAAGAGCCCCGTTGCAATACTGTGAACACTCAAGCAATAAACCTGCAAGTTAAGGAAACCAACGTCTGAGTCGTTACTGCGGACGTGACGACATCAAAGTTTACACCAAACATGTTTTTAACTGTCAAGCTTGAAATGAAACTAACGGTCAATTTAAATCTAGCTGTTATTTTAAGTGCGCACTGATATGGAACGCTCTAAATGTAAACAGGCTGTACAGTACTTTATGCTGAATAAAGTACACCCCGTGACTCACTCTCAACCAATCAGAATGCTTGATTTCATCAACCGTATTATAAATATATATATATGACACACACTCTGGTCTGGACTAGTTTCAGGACTGGATCCGCTGCAGGTCTCTCTCTGCTCTACCTGGTAACTGGTGACTCACTGCAGCTCTCCTCTGATTGGCTGCTGACGTGGAAGTGAAAGCCAGGAACGGGACTTTCCACAGACGCTGCTGCGTTCAGGCGCTGCAGGAAACCCCGACTCCTCACACCACTGTGAGGCTCCTGGTGGGAGCCTGAAGGCCTCGTGTGGTCCGACTGGTTTGGTGGTGAACAGAGAACCTCTCATGGTTCCTCCGGTTCCTCAGTCAAAACTACTTTTACTGAGACTGTATGCAACTATCACAGCTATCACAACTATCATAACTATCACAGCTATCACAACTATCATAACTATCACAGCTATCACAACTATCACAGCTATCACAACTATCATAACTATCACAGCTATCACAACTATCATAACTATCATAACTATCATAACTATCACAGCTATCACAGGTATCACAACTATCACAGCTATCACAACTATCATAACTATCACAGCTATCACAACTATCATAACTATCACAACCATCACAACTATCACAACTATCACAACTATCACAGCTATCACAACTATCATAACTATCACAGCTATCACAACTATCATAACTATCACAACCATCACAACTATCACAACTATCACAACTATCATAACTATCACAGCTATCACAACTATCATAACTATCATAACTATCACAACTATCATAATCATCACAACTATCACAACCATCACAACTATCATAACTATCACAACTATCACAACTATCACAACCATCACAACCATCACAACCATCACAACATCACAATTATCACAACTATCATAACTATCACAACTATCATAACTATCACAGCTATCACAACTATCATAACTATCATAACTATCACAACTATCATAATCATCACAACTATCACAACCATCACAACTATCATAACTATCACAACTATCACAACCATCACAACTATCACAACCATCACAACCATCACAACTATCACAACTATCACAATCATCGTTTCCTTCAGGCCGCAGTGGAGGAAATGCATCATGTGATAAATGATAAATGAATGAAACTACACACAGATTGTGTGTGTGTGTGTGTGTGTGTGTGTGTGTGTGTGTGTGTGTGTGTGTGTGTGTTATTTTATAAAATGACATTTCTTTGGTCACTCCCCTCTCGTGTGTCTCTGTTTCTTGGCGGTGAGCCAGTTACCTGACGACTAACATGAAGGTTATTATTATTGTCATCAATGTGAAGCGTCTGTGTTCACACAGGAGAACACACACACACACACACACACACACACACACACACACACACACACACGTCTGTGCTGACTCAGGTTGTGCGTCGCTGCTGCTCACCATAATTGTGGTGTTGGGTTTAGTGGCTCCTGAAACCAAACAGAGACTTAACGCTGTATTCTGTAGGTTTGTAATGTTTACACATCAAAGCATTCTGCTGTGCTTAGTCTAGTCCTAAAGATATATTTCATGTATTAAAATCAGGCGATGCATTTTTTTAAATAAACAAATTCCAGTTTTCCCCACAAACACACATGACTAACCTTATCTATTGCAAACAACTGCATGTTCCTTTCAGACTGATGGTAGGAGGAGCATATGGAGTGTTTTCTTCCAATCGCACTACACTTGCACGTTAGACACGTATTATCTTTGTATTTTACTTATTTTACTCCAACGTCAGCACCTGATTCTCTCAAAATGTCTGAGCCATCCCCAACAAATACCCCTTCATGGATTGATGCAGCCTGCGACGCAGCCCTGGACATGAAGGACGACGAATCGCAGGGACAGGCAGACCGGAGAAAACACATCCAACATGGCTGAGGGTTTACTGGATGTGACAACCCTGGAGGGCCACCAAGGAGCAGAAGATGGCGCTGATGGAAGCGCTGGAGCTGAGACACAGCAGAGCAGAGGCACGATGGCTGCTCCAGGGCGCTAGTGGAGGCTAACCCCCCCAGGAAGACCCCAGATGAGACCCCGCTGGAAGAAGCAACCCCGAAGGAGGAGATGAAGCAGCCACCAGCAGAGGCAGCCTCTACACCCCCACCATCGTCCCCCAACCCACCCACCCATAATGATATGTATGGTGTACTAATAACACTGTCATATAATTATGAGAGCTTTCAACACATCCATAAGTTTCTTAAGCACTAAATAAACTTAAGAACAGCGCGGCATGCAGCGGGTGAGAGTCTCTGTCTGTGAGACGGTGATCGGCTGCGTCTGTGGTGATCAGTGTCCGCGGCTCCAGAAGCTCTCGTAAATAAATGATTCCTTGAAGGCAGAATCTATAGCGCCGCGTACAGGAAGTCATGAGGATGTGAGAACGTACAGGAAGTCATGAGGATGTGAGGACGTACAGGAAGTCATGATGATGTGAGAACGTACAGGAAGTCATGAGGATGTGAGAACGTACAGGAAGTCATGAGGATGTGAGGACGTACAGGAAGTCATGATGATGTGAGAACGTACAGGAAGTCATGATGATGTGAGGACGTACAGGAAGTCATGAGGATGTGAGAACGTACAGGAAGTCATGAGGATGTGAGAACGTACAGGAAGTCATGAGGATGTGAGAACGTACAGGAAGTCATGATGATGTGAGGACGTACAGGAAGTCATGAGGATGTGAGAACGTACAGGAAGTCATGAGGATGTGAGAACGTACAGGAAGTCATGAGGATGTGAGAACGTACAGGAAGTCATGATGATGTGAGAACGTACAGGAAGTCATGAGGATGTGAGAACGTACAGGAAGTCATGAGGATGTGAGAACGTACAGGAAGTCATGAGGATGTGAGGACGTACAGGAAGTCATGAGGATGTGAGAACGTACAGGAAGTCATGATGATGTGAGAACGTACAGGAAGTCATGAGGATGTGAGGACGTACAGGAAGTCATGAGGATGTGAGGACGTACAGGAAGTCATGAGGATGTGAGAACGTACAGGAAGTCATGAGGATGTGAGGACGTACAGGAAGTCATGAGGATGTGAGGACGTACAGGAAGTCATGAGGATGTGAGAACGTACAGGAAGTCATGATGATGTGAGAACGTACAGGAAGTCATGAGGATGTGAGGACGTACAGGAAGTCATGATGATGATGTGAGAACGTACAGGAAGTCATGAGGATGTGAGGACGTACAGGAAGTCATGATGATGATGTGAGAACGTACAGGAAGTCATGAGGATGTGAGGACGTACAGGAAGTCATGATGATGTGAGCGCGTACAGGAAGTCATGAGGATGTGAGGACGTACAGGAAGTCATGAGGATGTGAGGACGTACAGGAAGTCATGATGATGATGTGAGAACGTACAGGAAGTCATGAGGATGTGAGGACGTACAGGAAGTCATGAGGATGTGAGGACGTACAGGAAGTCATGAGGATGTGAGAACGTACAGGAAGTCATGAGGATGTGAGGACGTACAGGAAGTCATGAGGATGTGAGAACGTACAGGAAGTCATGATGATGTGAGAACGTACAGGAAGTCATGAGGATGTGAGGACGTACAGGAAGTCATGAGGATGTGAGGACGTACAGGAAGTCATGAGGATGTGAGAACGTACAGGAAGTCATGATGATGTGAGAACGTACAGGAAGTCATGAGGATGTGAGGACGTACAGGAAGTCATGATGATGATGTGAGAACGTACAGGAAGTCATGAGGATGTGAGGACGTACAGGAAGTCATGATGATGATGTGAGAACGTACAGGAAGTCATGAGGATGTGAGGACGTACAGGAAGTCATGATGATGTGAGCGCGTACAGGAAGTCATGAGGATGTGAGGACGTACAGGAAGTCATGAGGATGTGAGGACGTACAGGAAGTCATGAGGATGTGAGGACGTACAGGAAGTCATGAGGATGTGAGAACGTACAGGAAGTCATGAGGATGTGAGAACGTACAGGAAGTCATGAGGATGTGAGGACGGATCTTGGCGATCTCAAAGAACTCTCTCCCAATAAAACTAATATAACTAATACCGCTCCTTCATCAATGAGGAAGGGAGCTGCCTTTTTTGTCCGGTGGGAGTGGCCAGCTTATCCAGTGAATTTCAGTTAGCCTGCCCGGGAGCAGGTTTACATTTTTGGCTGTGTTGCTATGGTGATTTATCTAAGCTTGCTTCGAGAAACTGAATAAGCCTGACCTACGTCATCTTATCCTGACAATTAGCCGCTAACTCAGTAAGCCAGGTACGAGAAACAGGGCCCAGATGCTCAGTAGTTTAGTAGATGTTCTAACTGAACTGTTTTAAGAGACAAATAATTTGTTTGATTCTGTAAATAATTAATTAACTTTATTATAAATCTACTTCATATTTTATATGAATTCATTAAAATAATCCTCCAGTAAAGTCTTTCATGTTGAAGATGAAACTTTAGTTTTTCAGCTCGACGTCAACGTCTGAATTTAAAAACCTTATTTTGAAAAACTCAACATTATGAAACAGTTTCACATGAAACAATGAGCTTTATTTTGAAAAGCCTCCATAATACACATTGATTATTGATTGATCTCCACTGTCCTCATGTCTTCATGTTAAAGTTCATGTGAGCAGCAGCAGTCTCTACCTGGAAACAGATGATGTCACAACAGCTCTGCTCTCTCATTGGCTGCTGTGTGTCAGACCTCAGCTGCTGCTGGAGTTTCCTCTTCAGACGGTTCAGGTCTACAGAGGGTTCAGGTCTACAGAGTCTCAGAGGGTTCAGGTCTACAGAGTCTCAGAGGGTTCAGGTCTACAGAGTCTCAGAGGGTTCAGGTCTACAGAGGGTTCAGGTCTACAGAGGGTTCAGGTCTACAGAGGGTTCAGGTCTACAGAGGGTTCAGGTCTACAGAGTCTCAGAGGGTTCAGGTCTACAGAGTCTCAGAGGGTTCAGGTCTACAGAGGGTTCAGGTCTACAGTCTCAGAGGGTTCAGGTCTACAGAGGGTTCAGGTCTACAGTCTCAGAGGGTTCAGGTCTACAGAGGGTTCAGGTCTACAGTCTCAGAGGGTTCAGGTCTACAGTCTCAGAGGGTTCAGGTCTACAGAGTCTCAGAGGGTTCAGGTCTACAGTCTCAGAGGGTTCAGGTCTACAGAGGGTTCAGGTCTACAGAGGGTTCAGGTCTACAGTCTCAGAGGGTTCAGGTCTACAGTCTCAGAGGGTTCAGGTCTACAGTCTCAGAGGGTTCAGGTCTACAGAGAGCTGAAGATGATGAT
>JBAMJR010000145.1:295000-357500 GCA_038501785.1 Myoxocephalus aenaeus | reverse complement strand
GGAACCTACAACCAGTTCTCCAGACTGGAGTTCAACCCTCAACTGGGAGACATCTACGGCTGCACGGTGAAGCACCTGGACCTGGAGCAGACCCGGTTCTGGGGTGAGTCCTCGAGTCCTCAAGTCTGTCTCCAGATGTCCTCATGTCTGTCTCCAGATGTCCTCGAGTCCTCGAGTCTGTCTCCAGATGTCCTCGAGTCCTCAAGTCTGTCTCCAGATGTCCTCGAGTCCTCAAGTCTGTCTCCAGATGTCCTCGAGTCCTCGAGTCTGTCTCCAGATGTCCTCGAGTCCTCGAGTCTGTCTCCAGATGTCCTCGAGTCCTCAAGTCTGTCTCCAGATGTCCTCGAGTCCTCGAGTCTGTCTCCAGATGTCCTCGAGTCCTCAAGTCTGTCTCCAGATGTCCTCGAGTCCTCAAGTCTGTCTCCAGATGTGAAGCCTGATGTCCTCATGTCTGTCTCCAGATGTCCTCAAGTCCTCGAGTCTGTCTCCAGATGTGAAGCCTGATGTCCTCATGTCTGTCTCCAGATGTCCTCAAGTCTGTCTCCAGATGTGAAGCCTAGTGTCCTCATGTCTGTCTCCAGATGTGAAGCCTAGTGTCCTCATGTCTGTCTCCAGATGTGAAGCCTAGTGTCCTCATGTCTGTCTCCAGATGTGGACATGAAGCTCATTGTCTCTCTGTTCTGTCTCCAGATGTGAAGCTCATTGTCTCTGTTCTGTCTCCAGATGTGGACATGAAGCTCATTGTCTCTGTTCTGTCTCCAGATGTGGACATGAAGCTCATTGTCTCTGTTCTGTCTCCAGATGTGGACATGAAGCTCATTGTCTCTGTTCTGTCTCCAGATGTGGACATGAAGCTCATTGTCTGTCTCCAGATGTGGACATGAAGCTCACTGTCTCTGTTCTGTCTCCAGATGTGGACATGAAGCTCATTGTCTGTCTCCAGATGTGGACATGAAGCTCACTGTCTCTGTTCTGTCTCCAGATGTGGACATGAAGCTCACTGTCTCTGTTCTGTCTCCAGATGTGGACATGAAGCTCATTGTCTCTGTTCTGTCTCCAGATGTGGACATGAAGCTCATTGTCTCTGTTCTGTCTCCAGATGTGGACATGAAGCTCACTGTCTCTGTTCTGTCTCCAGATGTGGACATGAAGCTCACTGTCTCTGTTCTGTCTCCAGATGTGGACATGAAGCTCATTGTCTCTGTTCTGTCTCCAGATGTGGACATGAAGCTCATTGTCTCTGTTCTGTCTCCAGATGTGGACATGAAGCTCATTGTCTGTCTCCAGATGTGGACATGAAGCTCATTGTCTCTGTTCTGTCTCCAGATGTGGACATGAAGCTCACTGTCTCTGTTCTGTCTCCAGATGTGGAGACGCCTCAGCCCAGCGTTGGACCGGCGGTCTTCTGTGGACTGGGTCTGACTGTCGGTCTTCTTGGTGTCGCTGCTGGAACGTTCTTCCTCATCAAAGGAAACGAGTGCAGCTGATGGTTTCATCATCTTCATCATCTTCATCTTCATCATCTAATCCAGAATCAATAATTAATCTCTCTGATTCTTATTATTGTATGAATTCATCTTGAATATCTGCGTGCTCTTATTTTGAAATAGAGATGAAACCATGATCAGCTAGCTCTGCTCTGATTGGCCGATCACATTTAATTCTCAGTTATAATTATAATAGTTTTGACTTCTGTGTTTTTTAATAATCAATCTTTGATGTTTTTTCTTCTTAAAGTTAAACTTCACAGCTTCAGTTAAAATGAAGTGTGGAGTCAGACCAGTTTCAAAGCAGCCAATCAGATCCTCTCTGAAGCAGTGATGTCATCACGGGGTCTCAGGAACCAATCAGCAGCCTCGGAACACAAGGAGCGCGTTAGCTTGATGCTACGTGTCCTCTGAAGACGCCTCAGAGACAGAAGCTGTGATTCTTCTGCACTTTAATAAACATTTAATAATTATTACATTTAGGGAATGACATCATGTTACAGCTGATCAAAGTGCTTTCATGTCAACATGATAATAATAAAGAAATGAAACGTGAAAACAACTTCCTGCTGTTTGTTGATTCTCTTCAGTGTTCTCATGAAACACATCAGATACAACGTGGGACTCTATGCTAAGCTATGCTAATATAAACTATGCTAATATAAACTATGCTATGCAAAACTAAGCTAAGATAAGATAAACTATGCTAAACTATGCTATGCTAAACTAAGCCAAGCTAAACTAAGCTAAGATAAACTATGCTAAGCTAAACTAAGCCAACTATTAATATTAAATAATCAGAGTGTGATTATGAATAATAAATGAGAAACGATAAATAATAAATAATAAATGATAATGATAAATAACTAATGTTAAATACTAAATATACATGGTAATTATTAAATGATAACTGATGAATAATAAATGACTGGATTCTATTCTCACAGATAATCTGATAAATTGATCATAAACAACATTACATTACTTTTCATTTAGCTGACGCTTTTATCAGAGAGATTTACAATAAGTGATTCAACCATGAGGACAAACTCATTTCAATCAGGAGAGACAGTGGGTGATTAGTAGTTAATGTTTATTATGCTGATAATGAGTCCATGGTTACAGAATTTATTTGGCGCATGGACTCCGCGAGGAGATTGAGATCGCACTGTGTTTGCCCTGAGCGGCAGCAATCTGTAGATCCCCCCTGAGTCCAGACACTGGTGGTGGTGGCTGAGGTTCTGCTGGAGTTGCTGGAGATGCCGATGGGGTGCTGAATCTGAGAAGGTGGATGGTGCTGGGGAGGCGGCGGGTCGCATGAGACGGCAGCAGGACGCTAGAGGCGGAGAAGGAGAACATTTAAAGGAGAAGGCAGCGAGCTGATAGGATAGTGAGGAGGGCGTGACTCTGCGCTGATGGCTGGGCACCCGGCTGCTGAACAGCTGGTAGAGTCTGACTCTTCTGACGCTCCTGACAGGGACATCCGGTATGACGTGCGTTCTGCTGGTGAGGGACGTATGAGTGAGGGCCCGCCTGGTGTGAGGGGGTTGTCTTCCTGTCTGAACTTACGCTATAGCTTCATAACAACAAGAATCAAGAAAGTACAATTCCTTCAATAAGTTAAAGTACAAAGTGCTGTCAGTCAGAGACATGTAATGCTGCTACAGTGCTGCTAGGCGCTACCTTCCTTATTCAAGGTGGAGTCTGAAGAAGTGTTTTAGTTCAGGTGGAGATGTAGAGACTTCCTGATGTCAATGAGGAGCTCGTTCCACCATTCAGGAGCCAGTCTGTAAACATGGGTTTTAAGAAGTGATTTCATAATAATAACTAATAATACTACCACTAATAGTAAGGATGATAATTCTTATTATCATAATTATAATATATGTAATAATATAACCTATCCCAGTGTCCTCTGACTGTGTTTGGCTCCAGCAGCAGACTTTCCTCTGACTTGTCTGCCCGGTAACAGGTGATGATGATGATGACGATGAGGTCATGTGACTCGTCCTCTACTTATACAGCAGCTCTCACAGAGACTTTGTCAGTTTGTTAGTGAACAGAGCGACATGGCTTCATCCCGTCTCAGCTTCCTCTTCCTCTTCATCGGCCTCCACGCAGCAGGTAGGATCAATACACGATCACTGATCAATACACTGATCAATACACTGATCACTGATCAATACATGATCACTGATCAATACACTGATCAATACACTGATCACTGATCAATACACTGATCACTGATCAATACACGATCACTGATCAATACACTGATCAATACACTGATCACTGATCAATACACTGATCAATACACTGATCACTGATCAATACACTGATCAATACACTGATCACTGACCGACACACTGGTTATTGATCACTGATCAGTAATCCATAACCCTGCTGGTTGTTCTTCAGATGGATTCATGAACTCCAGAGTGGTCCACTGTCTCTTCAACTCTTCTGAGCTGAAGGACATTGAGTACATTGACTCTTATTTCTACAACAAGATAGAGTTCACCAGGTTCAGCAGCAACGTGAACAAGTATGTTGGCTTCACTGAGTACGGAGTGAAGAACGCTGAGTACTGGAACAAAGACACTTCAGACCTGGCTGCTATGAGGGCTCAGAAGGAGACCTACTGTCTACACAACGTCCAGGTTGACTACCAGGCTGTTCTGACTAAGTCTGGTGAGTCTGGGTCTGTGTGACATCATCATCATCATCAATAACAATATTGTTATTGTTATTATTATGATAATTATTATTGTTATTATCATTATGATGATTATTATTGTTGTTATTATTATTAACTCAATGATCATATTCACTGAACTGGAGCTCAGATTAGGTTTTTATTATTATTAATAATTATTATTTCATTTTCACAGAAGATTTTAAAGCTTTGATTTAAATGAAGTTGTTTAAACGTGTTATGATTTATAATATCAGACATATTTTAACAAACGTTCACATCAGACTAAAGACTCTGACGCCCCCTGGTGGGGAAGCTCTGCTACTACAACATTTACATTGTAGTAGTACTACTACAACATTTACATTGTAGTAGTACTACTACAATATTTACATTGTAGTAGTACTACTACATTTACATTGTAGTAGTACTACTACTACAATGTAAATGTTATAGTAGTACTACTACATTTACATTGTAGTAGTACTGGTACAACATTTACATTGTAGCAGTACTACTACTACATTTACATTGTAGTAGTACTACTATAACATTTACATTGTTTGTTTGTTTTATTCAGTCAATACATTACAATATTATTCTATATAATATAGAAAACAGAAAGACTGAAAAGATATAGGTAGAAGCAAAACATGTTTATATATTCCTATCATCAATTAAATCAGATAATTAATTTGAAATACAGACAAAATAAAATAAATATACACATATTCCATAAACATACATTTCATTCACACTTGTAACCCTCACAAGTAGTTTTATAAACAATCCTTTTGAAAACCAAAGATGAGTTGACCGTTCTTACATTCATGTTGTTGTTGTTCCATAACTGAACTCCTACAATAGAAATACTTCTTCTTTTAATCCCTTTTTAGCTTTTTGTACAATAAACTTACAAACATCTCAAATCATATTTACACTCAAAACAACCTTTGTAAACAGTCTGGCAGTGACTTTGCTTTAGCTCTGTACATCGTCTGCATTATTTTATAATAAACCAAATCATTACATTTCATAACATGAGATCTGACAAACAATGGATTTGTGCTCATAGTAACCATAGTAACCATAGTAACAGCATTATTCATGATGCGTATCGCTCGTTTCTGTAACAAGAAGTTGAATTTATAAATGTGTTATAGGTTGACCTCCACACCTCCACACAATAAGATAAATATGAAGTATAAGAGAGCAATAAATGATAAACAAGGCCTTAGAAGTTAGTACATCTCTACATTTATACAGTATTGCTATTGACTTTGACATTTTACCATTTATATATTCAATATGTTGTCTCCATGTTACTTTATGATCAATCACAACCCAGACGAATTTTGTCTCAAAAACTTTTATCATCACAGAATTTTAATTCAATATCCCCTCTAATTCCATTTGATTTCCAAAAACCATGAATTTAGTTTTCTTCATATTAAGAGATAATGTATGAATTTAGTTTTCTTCATATTAAGAGGTAGTGTATGAATTTAGTTGTATTTATAATAAGAGATAATGTATTAACATAGAACCAGGATGTGATCATTTCTAGCTCCTTTTCAATAACAAACTAAAGGTCCTTCAATCGTTTTCCTGAACTAAATAAGTTTGTATCGTCAGCAAAAAACATTTTAATAATTTAGTAACATTACAAATATGGTTAATGTAAAGTATAAAGAGTATTGGACCCATCACTGATCCCTGTGGTACTCCACAGGTGAGCTTCCTAAGTCCTGACACCACGTCATTAACTCACTGCGTCTGTTTCAAGAAGCTTTCACCCAAGAGTGATGATCCCTCTGATCCATACTTCTCTAATGTAATCAATAACTTACTGTGATCTATATACTTCTCTAATGTAATCAATAACTTACTGTGATCTATATACTTCTCTAATGTAATCAATAACTTACTGTGATCTATATACTTCTCTAATGTAATCAATAACTTACTGTGATCTATATACTTCTCTAATGTAATCAATAACTTACTGTGATCTATATACTTCTCTAATGTAATCAATAACTTACTGTGATCTATATACTTCTCTAATGTAATCAATAACTTACTGTGATCTATATACTTCTCTAATGTGATCAATAACTTACTGTGATCTATATACTTCTCTAATGTAATCAATAACTTACTGTGATCTATATACTTCTCTAATGTAATCAATAACTTACTGTGATCTATATATCAAAGCCTTCTGGAGGTCAATGTAAATACCAATAGAATACTCATCATGTTCTTTGTTATTCTTCCACATCTCCATTAGTTCAGAGGTAGTAGTTCTATTTTTACTAAATCCATACTGATGTTCACTCAATAATTCATGTTGATTTATAAAGAGATCAAATTTTTGCAGAAATAATGTCTGTAATATTTTAGAGAATGGAGGAAGAAGGGGTATTGGTCTATAATTATCCATGTCATGCTCATCTCCATTTTTAAATGTTGGTATTACCTTTGCAGTTTTCATTTTATTATGAAAAATACCTTTTTGAATGATTACATTTATAGGTCAGAGGTCCTGCAATACAATCAATGACTTCTTTAATGATTACCATATCAATATAATATATATCAGAAGATCTTTTGGTTTTAAAGTTTTTTACAATTTCAATGATATCAGTTTCATTCACCGCACAAAGGAACCTGGAATTTAAATGATCCTTAATAAGGTTATCAAACTAATCTTTGTTGTTATCAGGCACAACTCTTGTTTTGTCCAGAGTCGTTAAACAGACACAAAATAATCATTACATCATCAACAATACTTTTTAAATGGTCCACTTTGGCATCAGAGCTGTCAGAAAATAACATTCATTCATAACATTCATTCAGATTTGAGCCTTTATTTCACATAATCTGATTGATTACTTTCCAAGTCCTTTGGATATTGTTTGTACTCTCCTCTAGATCTACCAGTCGATCACAGAGGTGTGGGTAGATCGCATGCCATTAAAAAAAAAAAAACTTTATCGACAAATCCCAGCTCCCAGTGTGCAAATGAATGTCAGTCACCACGGACCGCAACGGTCGGCCACTTGAATGGATGCATTGTTGAGTACAGGACGATGTTTTCCCACTTCCTTAATGACCACTGCATATACAGCAACAGGCACTATGCCTACAACGCTGAACATGATGGAGATCATGGATGTGGCAACAAAGATCGTCTATTGGAGCGAGAGCTCTTCAGAGAAGGACTGCAGCCACTCTGACTTCTACACTCTGACGTGAGACGGCTTATAGAGCTCTGTCCAGAGATACAGGAGTTCCTCCATGGTGTTAAACATGCAGAATACAACTAAGAGCATCTCACATGCTCACGTTTCTGCATTACGATTTAAAAGGTGTGTACATTGTGTTCCCCTGAGAGGGAGCAGCAAGACTCAATAAGTCTTTTTCATTTACTGTTAAACCCTTGCACTTTAACTGTCGGGTATTTTTTTTTTTACTTTTGGACTTTGAATGTCACTGCAGCCAGTTATTCTTTAGTTATTTTGCACTTTCAGAGGCTTGATTGCTATTTTCAATTACTTTTAAAGCTTTATTTGTACTTTTTCAAATTCCAACATTTTGAGTCATTATTTTTAATTTGCTATAGGAAATAGTCATTAGATTAGTCGATTGATCGAAACAATTGTCGATAGATTAGTCGATTATGAAAATAATCGTTAGTTGCAGCCCTAGAGTCAGCCTTTTCCCACATGAAAAATATTAAGTCCGTTCCACCATGATGAGCATTAGTCTGCCTGAGGCTGAGCAGCAGCCCTGCTGGTCCATTCAGTGACGTCATCAGAGTAACATGTAATGACCACAAATGTACAGAATTGTATTGTGTCATAAGGGTTCATGCAGTTATGCAAGGATTGTAAATATAAAGTATACTCGGTATATTTATATATTAATAATGCTATATATATATATATATATATATATATATATATATATATATATATATATATATAAATAATGCTATATATATATATATAGCATTATTAATGTAGGTAGATCTTTTTGACTTGGCCATTTTAAAAGTAGCTCGCGAGCCAAAAAAGTGTGGGCACCCCTGCTGTAGGTGATACTACTGCTACTGTACTGCAGGTGATACTACTGCTACTGTACTGCAGTCTGCAGATGATACTACTGATACTACTGCTACTTGTACTGTAGGTGATACTACTGCTACTACTGCTACTTGTACTGTAGGTGATACTACTGCTACTACTGCTACTTGTACTGTAGGTGATACTACTGCTACTACTGCTACTTGTACTGTAGGTGATACTACTGAGACTACTGATACAAACACCAGAATAGTTTCAGAACATTTTCTTTTTTATTATTTTAAATAATTTATTACACACTCAAAGTTAGGATTAAGTTAACTCCATAAACTGTGCAAAACACTCTTTTTTTCAAATATGTTTATTGACAAACCTCAAAACATGATACAAGCTGTATAGGGAATGACTATGGTTAACAAGGTTTGACAGGTTTGACAGGTTAAGTACAGGTTGAGTACTACTGGATGTCCCTTCTCCTGCAGCTGTATTTAAACACAGAGTTCATCCATGCTGTTCGTTACATATTGCATTTGGTCATTTCTATCATCCTACCACATAGTTGCATTGTACAAATACATTTTATCTGACCATGTAACTTGTAGTAGATAAATTACAATTACTGCCACCACTGCTACAAGGCTAAATAATGCTACTGATTACAATTAGTAGTATTAATGTGATGTGATTATGAAAGTAATAATTGATAATAATAATAACAACAATAACAAAAACAGCAACAATAGTACTAGTTGTGTAGGCTACTTACAAAGTTCAGAGGGAGGCGAATCAGGCGTCCTTTCTCCAGCAGGTGCCGGCCTCTGGAAACATTGCCTGAGTGCATCTGGCCAATTTAAAACAAAAATAAAAACAAAACAAAAGACACATATACATTTTAGTATATTCCTGGGGAGGAACTGTACAGAAGGGTGAACACCACCACTATCCCCCAAAATGGTTACTGTGTGTGTATGCACCTGCTAGTTGTGAATTCACTAAACAGAACTTATGCCATTTATAATGAATGTAGACAGCAACTGTACTTTTCATAACTAGCATACGTTATCCAGATACTGGTCTTCTGACATGTACATCCATGTAGGTTATCAGTGAAGTTACGTTTGCTAGTAATAGCCTACGTAGCAAATTAGCAAAGTAACAGTTGCTAGCTAGCTATAGCTAGCCTAAGTGACAGCAATGAAACGTCCAATATTAGGTGATGCACAATACTAAATGTATTTCGTTTGACACCTTAATGGCTGAGATGAGAAGACTCACCTCTATACTTGACTTTCTTTTCCTCTTCTTTCTTCGTTTTCGTCCCTGTGCTCCAGATGGTTTAGCCCAGTCAAAGTGGCCGCGCAATAGATGTTTCAGATCGCGCACATTTTTCAGACCGCACAAACGATTTTTTTTTTGGAGTGAGCCATCTTTGCAATAGAAGATCTTTGATGTGACGTGTCGAGTCTTGGCCAATCAGCGTCCCGTTTTCTCGACAAAAAAAATCAGATTTTTGGCCGAGTTGTTGTCATCTCCGTAATAGAACATCTTTGATGTGACGTGTCTTGGCCAATCAGCGTTAAGATGTTTACAGCGCCCGTTTCTCAATATGCGTGTCTTTCTGTACTTGATGAGAAAACTCACAGCTGAATCGTCCCCCGGTCACGTGGTCGCGAATTGCTCACAGTGCTGAAATGTGCGCTGTGAGGGCGCCCCCAACCCATTTGTCGCCCTAGGCTAGCGGTTCCCAAACTTTTTAGGCCACGCCCCCCCTTCTACATCCCGACCGGGTTCACGCCCCCCCAATCCCCCACACCTAAAAAAAAAAACGCAACAGAGCCTATTTATAGCCGCATAAAATCGGACCAATGTGAGAACTGTTTGCTCGCGTGTGGCGTTTGTTACTAGATTTAGTCCGCTGTATAAATTTCAGTTACACAAGGCGTCACTTTTAAAGAGCAATAAGGATGGCGACGACACGCACAGGCTCAGAGGCAGATTGCATTTCACATTTATTTACTTAAACACAGTAAGCCACTTAAGAACAAAGAGTGGCACATGCATAGGCTCAGAAACAGATATAAATAAAAAGGAGGAGTCATATGAGGATGTTCACATGCAGCGCAGGTGGCTCAGCCTGCAGCAAGAGAGATAGAGTAGATCAGCTGGCATGTTTCTGGCTGCGAGGGCCTCCCTGTGAACACTGCAATGTAACCAGAGAATGGATGGACAGACTTTCCTGATGTGAGCTATAAGCCCTGTGTGCTTCCCCGTCAGTGCAGATTCCCACGCAGCGTGTCCAGTCCATCCCATTGGTCCTCATAAAGTTGTCAATTAAATTGAAGATTTCTTGTCCTGTTGTTCGGGGAGCAGGTGGCCGACAGAACAACAAATCTTCCTGTACCGAGCCTTCGAGAAGGTAACGGACGTACACCAGAAGATTGGCCACATCGGTAGACTCGTCTACCTGCAGAGAGTAAAGCTCACTCTTCTTCACGCGACCGACTAACGTTGCCAGGATGTCTTCGGACAAAGCGTCGATGCGGCGCGAGACAGTGTTGTTGGACACCGGGGTCATGTCCAACGTTTTAGCTTCTTTCTCTCCAATCATACATTCCACCATCTCTTAGCAGCTGGCAAGCACACGTCTTCGCCGATTGTGTGAGGTAGACCCTTCCTTGCTATTCGGTAACTGAGCAGATATGAAGCCCGTAGTGCGTGTTGTGTAGACCCAACACATGAATGAGACTGCTATTGTTTTGGGCTGTTTTGTAACTCTTCCAACTTTGATCTAAAACATGTAAGGGGCTTCTGACTTGCACTGGCATGCTTGGTGTTCAGGTGGCGGCGCTAATAAGAGGGCTTCAGACAGCTGTTAGCCAGAACCTCACTGCACAACACCACTGTGGCTTCGGGCAATCTGCATCCAAGTGAAGCCCAGACCCAGATCATTGTCTTCATATTTCCTCTTTTTGTTCCCAGTCTGATGCTCACTCTCGTTTCCTCTTGTTCCACCTTGACTCCGCGATGGGCCTCTGTGCTCCCGGTTTGTCTGTGATATCCCTTCCTCCTTCTCGGTCTCCTCTTTCTCAGACTCCCGGTCGGTTTCTTCTCCCGGTTTCTCCCCAACGCACCTCTCCGTTTCTCTCGCCTCCGGTTCCTCACTCTCTCTCTGTCCCTCTCCTCTTTTATTACTGATAGCTTCAGATGTCCCACCTGACAGCTTCCCCGAGTTCAGCCAGTTTAACATATTTTCATGGATGTTGCTGAATGAATGAAATGACGTTAGGGGCACAAGCTAGGCTAGCTAGTGTGTAGTAAAAGACTCTCGCGCACCCCCTAGAGGCAGCTCGCGCACCCCCAGGGGTGCGCGCACCACACTTTGGGAATCCCTGCAGTCGCCTAGTTCGCCTATAGCAATCGCCGGCCCTGCTTGTACTGCAGGTGGTACTACTGCTACTTGTACTGTAGGTGAACTACTGCTACTTGTACTGTGGGTGATACTACTGATACTACTGCTACTTATACTGCAGGTGGTACTACTGCTACTTGTACTGCAGGTGGTACTACTGCTATTCTCTTAAGTACTTCTAGTGCTAATTCATAGCATCAGTACTCACCATCATTATAATAATGTGTTCCAGCTCCGCCCCACGTAGTTCTGAGCAGCATGACGCCCCCTGGTGGTAAACATTCGTCCATGTTGGTCTGCAGCGTCTTCGACTTCTTCCCCCAGAAGATCAAGGTGAGCTGGACCAGAGACGGACTGCCAGAGACCTCTGGGGTCACTTCTACTGATGAGCTGGCAGACGGGGATTGGTACTACCAGGTCCACTCTCACCTGGAGTACACGCCCAGGTGAGTCCACTCCACGTCCAGCTCCAGGTCCTGTTGGGTCTAGGTAGGTCCAGCTCCAGGTCCAGTTAGGTCTAGGTAGGTCCAGGTCCAGTTAGCTCCAGGTCCAGTTAGGTCTAGGTAGGTCCAGGTCCATTTAGCTCCAGGTCCAGTTAGGTCTAGGTAGGTCCAAGTCCAGGTCCAGTTAGATCTAGGTAGGTCCAGGTCCAGTTAGCTCCAGGTCCAGTTAGGTCTAGGTAGGTCCAAGTCCAGGTCCTGTTGGGTCTAGGTAGGTCCAAGTCCAGGTCCAGTTAGGTCTAGGTAGGTCCAAGTCCAGTTAGCTCCAGGTCCAGTTAGGTCTAGGTAGGTCCAAGGCCAGGTCCAGTTAGGTCTAGGTAGGTCCAGGTCCAGTTAGCTCCAGGTCCAGTTAGGTCTAGGTAGGTCCAGGTCCAGTTAGCTCCAGGTCTAGTTAGGTCTAGGTAGGTCCAAGTCCAGGTCCAGTTAGGTCTAGGTAGGTCCAGGTCCAGTTAGCTCCAGGTCCAGTTAGGTCTAGGTAGGTCCAGGTCCAGTTAGGTTTAGGTAGGTCCAGGTCCTGTTAGGTCTCGGTAGGTCCAAGTCCATGTCCAGTTAGCTTCAGATCCACGTCCAGCTCCAGTTAGATTCAGGTTCAGTTCGGTTCAGGTAGGTCCAGGTCCGGTTAGCTTCAAGTTCAGTAAGGTCTAGGCAGGTCCAAGTCCAGTTAGCTCCAGGTCTAGTTAGGTCTAGGCAGGTCCAAGTCCAGGTCCAGTTAGCTCAAGGTCCAGTTAGGTCTAGGCAGGTCCAAGTCCAGGTCCAGTTAGCTCAAGGTCCAGTTAGGTCTAGGCAGGTCCAAGTCCAGGTCCAGTCAGCTCCAGGTCCAGTTAGGTCTAGGTAGGTCCAAGTCCAGGTCCAGTTAGCTTCAGGTTCAGTTCGGTTCAGGTAGGTCCAAGTCCAGGTCCAGTTAGGTCTAGGTAGGTCCAAGTCCAGGTCCAGTTAGCTTCAGGTTCAGTTAGGTCCAGGTTCAGGCAATAATAATAATAATAATAATAATACTTAAATCGTATATAGCGCTTTTCTAAATACCCAAAGACGCTTGAAGGTCGGTCCAGGTCCAGTTAGCTTCAGGTCCACGTCCAGCTCCAATTAGATTCAGGTTCAGTTCGGTTCAGGTTCAGGTCCAATTAGCTTCAGGTTCAGTTGTGTCCAGGTTCAGTTAGGTCCAGGCACAAGTTCAAGTAGGTCCAGGTCCAGTTAGATTCAGGTTCAGAATCAGGTAGGTTCAGGTCCAGTTGGGTCCAGGTCCAGGTAGGTTCAGGTCCAGTTGGGTCCAGGTCCTGGTTAAGTTAGGTTCAGTTGTTTGAGTGAGTGTGTGAGAAACCCTGATGTGTTGTTGTGTGTCAGCAGGTCTGGAGAGAAGATCTCTTGTGTGGTGGAGCACTTCAGCCTCAGCAAACCTCTGGTTACCGACTGGGGTAAGTACCTGTCTCTCTGCTAACCGGTCTACCAGCCTCTTAACCCGTCTCTCTGCTAACCGGTCTACCTGTCTGTCTGCACACCTGTCTACCAGCCTCTTGCCCTGTCTCTCTGCTAACCGGTCTACCTGTCTGTCTGCACACCTGTCTACCAGCCTCTTAACCTGTCGCTCTGCTAACCGGTCTACCTGTCTGTCTGCACACCTGTCTATTAGCCTCTTAACCCGTCTCTCTGCTAACCAGTCTACCTGTCCGTCCTCAGACCCGTCCATGCCAGAGTCCGAGAGAAACAAGATCGCCATCGGAGCCTCAGGTCTGGTCCTGGGTCTGACCTTATCTCTGGCTGGATTCATCTACTACCAGAGGAAGGCCAGAGGAGGTCAGAACAGGGCACACGCTGGTTCAGTGGTGGTTTACTTTAGTCCAGACTCAGAGACCAGGTCCACCAAAGTCTGGAAGTAGTTCATCTACACCCTCTGAAACCCGTCTGGTGTTAGAACCACATTGTTCTGAACGACTTTTCAGACCCGTTCAGTCTGGTTTCATTGATGAGGTATCTGGATTTGAGGCTGACCCCCGTCTGTTCTTCTGTTTAAACCAGGTCGGATTCTGGTCCCCAATAACTGAGCTGGCCCTGGTCCTGGTCCTGGTCCTGGTCTTGGTCCTGGTCAGGTGGAAGGAAAAGCTGCAGCCGCTTCAACCCGCTTCATGCTTCCTGCTGAGCAGACTCAGTGCTGCCACCTGCTGGACCGGCTCAGCACCTGATTCTCATGATCTGGACTCTGGTACTGCTGGTCTAACCCTGATGCAGGACTGAACCGTGCTGGATCAGAGTTAGTCTGGACTCTGGTGTATCACGGCTGGATGTGAACTCTGCTTCCTCTACATGTGATTTGATGCTTTCCTGTGTGAAATCAATATATCCACAAACTGACTCAATAACTGCTTTGAATCAGATAATCCAGTTATTTAATGATTTGGGGCTCGTAGGTTGTGTGACTGTTAGATTTATATATTTTTACTGGAGTGAAATGTTTTCTAACTACAATAAACAATCAGAAAACTCTGACACTGGATTTATTGAACAAATGTTATCTATTCTGTAATGTTACTATTAATCAATGCAAAGTATCACAGCATGTTTAGCTGCTCATCTCCAATGAAGCTAAACCAGCAGCTGGTTAGCTTAGCTTAGCATAAAGACTGAAAACAGGGGGAAACAACTAGCATTGCTCCATCAAACGTAACACGTCCAGCAGCAGGGCTTCTGGTGAGAAGAAGAACCACAACCTATCCACTCAGAGCTGAGGTCACCATACATATTGACATATTGATATATTTATTAGAGTGCTGTCGTCTTCATGCGGACAGAAGGAACATCATGATTGTTGATGCACAGTTTTTCTTTTAAACATACAAACTCTTAGTAACTGCATGAAACCAGTGGTGTATTCAAGTACTGTATCTAAGTACAATTTTGAGGTATTTGTACTTTACCTGACATGATATATAGGATATATAGGAGCAAGGGGTTCTTTAAACTCAACAGAATTCCAACCAAAACTCAACATACCAGGTCCACTTTCCCCTGATTACAAGGTCTTCTTCCTCTTAACAGTTCTTAGTACTTTCCTGACTGGAGGGGTCCGTTCCCAGTCTGTTTCCCAGCTCCTTCTAGCCGTGTGCTACCTGCCTTCTGTCCTTTGTGAAGGGTTGCTGCAATTAGGTGGCTAGGCATTCTGGGGGATGTAGTGTAACCACCTCGTTACCCTGCTGTTTGTCTCTTTGTTCTTAGACATCCGTTGTAAAGGCAACTGATCCGTCACTAGAGTGAACTTCCTTCCCAGCAGGTATTATTTCAGGGTTTCCAGGACCCATTTTATGACTAAGCACTCTGGGCTAGCACAGCGCCCAGACCCGCCTCAGAGGCATCTGCCTGGACCACAAACTCCTTGCTGAAGTCGGGGGCAGTAAGGACCGGTTTTGAACACAAGGCCCTCTTCCGGTCGCCAAATGCTTCTTCTGCAGCCAGGGTCCACGTCACCATACGGGATGTTTCTTGGTTGTCAGTTCTGTGAGAGGGAAAGCTATCATAGAAAAGTCAGGGATGAATCGGCTGTAATAATTTGCAAGGCCTCAAAAGGATCTCACCTGCTTCTTGGTCAATGGTTTTGGCCAGACCTGGATGGCACAGAGTTTTGCCTCCTGGGGCTTGACGAGGTCCCGCTCGATGGTGTACCCCAAGTAGTTTGTCTCCCTGAAAGCCAGCTTACTTTTCTTTGGATTCTCCGTCAAGCCTGCTCGTTGGAGGGACTCCAGGACCTTCTGCACACGAGGTAAGTGACTTTCCCAGTCTGGGCTCTGAATCTGGGGTTTATGTACCTAATCCATGAAGCGCTGGAACGTGGTGGGAGCTACAAACAGAACAAAGGGCATCATACTGCCAGAGGCCTCCAGGGGTGGATAAGGCCGTTTTCTTCTTGGATCCTGCAGACAAGGGAACCTGCCAATACCCCTTCGTGAGATCCAGGGTGGTTAGGAATCATGCATTGCCCAGGCTTTCAATCAGCTCGTCATCACGAGGCATGAATATGTATCATATTCAGAAACTTAATTTACTTTTCTGAAATCACTACAGAAACATACTGTTTGTTCAGGCTCGTCTACCAGGCCAATGGGGCTTGACTCTTCAATCACATCCAACTCCAACATCTTCCTCACCTCCTCATCAAGCAAACACTTAATATAACACCCTGCCCTGTTCCCTTTCCAGTGGGCCTACGACTACCAGCCGTCGCATATGGGCTCGGACCTGGTGGATGCTCATCAGAAACACGCTCCACTACAAGAAGATGGCTGTCTGCCGACGAGCCCCATCTATTTACCAGGACAGAAGGTCTGGCTATCTACTTACGACCTCCCTCTTGCGAGTGGAATCCTTGAAGTTGTATCCCCGGTTTGTAAATTGACCCGTACAGCACTTTTCTAGTCTTCTGACCACTCAAAGTGCTTTAACACTACATGACATCATTCACCCATTCACCCACTGATGAGAGGAGCTACCAGGCAGGAGCCACATCAGATTATCAACCATTCATACACCATAGGCACAGCTACAGGAGCAATGTAGGGTTAAGTGTCTTGCTCAAGGACACATCGACATGGGCTAGTGGAGCCGGGGATCGAACCTCCGATCCTTTGATTGAAGGACGATCCTGCTCACCACTGAGCCACAGTCGCTCTCTGGTTTGTCGGCCCATTCCTCATCTCCAAGGTTCATCAACCCGGTGGTGGTTCCACTGAGGCTCCCAAGATCTCTGAGGGTTCATCCCACGTTCCATGTGGCCCGCATCAAACAGGCCTAAGAAAGTCATCTGGTTCAATTCAGTTTGTTTTATATAGCCCAACATCACAAATACAAATTTGCCTCGGAGGGCTTTACAATCTGTACACATAACATCCCTGTCCCGGGACCTCACATCGGATCAGGAAAAACTCCCCTAAAAAGATAGTAAAAACCCTTTCACAGGGAAAACAGGGAAGAAACCTGAGGGAGAGCAACAGAGGAGGATCCCTCTCCCCGGATGGACAGAAGCAATAGATGTCATGTGACCAGAATGAACAACGTAACAGAGTTACAGCACATTACATGAATATGACAGAAATTATTCATATAAAGAGTAGTAGGCATGGACCATGATCCAGATAACCACGATCCATGAAGCAGAAAGAGATAGAGAGGACGGGCATCAGCAGGGCCATGGCAGCAGGCAGGACCGGTTCCAGACACAACCACAATCCATGGAAACTTGAGCCGAGGAAGCACAGAGGTAGAGTTAGTAATGTGTAATGTGCATTGAAGAGGCATTAATTCATCCAGAGAGAGAGAGAGAAGAGGAGAGAGGAGCGCAGTGTATCCTAAGATGCCCCCCAGCAGTCTAAGCCTATAGCATTTCTAAAAATTCAAGGGGGGGTGTAATCTCTCTGACGGAATCACAGGGTGAGTTGCCCTCGTGAATCGCGAGGGGAGTTGTCTGACTCTCCCTCTCCTGACGGAGTCAGCCCTAACAATAAGCACTATCAAAGAGGAAAGTCTTAAGTCTACTCTTAAATGAGGTGACTGTGTCTGCCCCCCGGACTGAAAGTGAAAGCTGATTCCACAGAAGAGGAGCCCGATGACTGAAAGCTCTAGCCCCCAACCTACTTTTTAAGACTCTGGGAACCACAAGTAACCCTGCATTCAGTGAGCGTAACGCTCTGGTGGGGTAATATGGCACTATAAGCTCTTTAAGATATGATGGTGCATCACCAGCTAAGGCTTTATAGGTGAGGAGGAGGATTTTAAATATGATTCTCGATCTTACAGGAAGCCAGTGGAGAGCAGCTAATACAGGAGTAATGTGATCTCTCTTCCGAGTCCTTGTTAGTACACGAGCTGCAGCATTCTGGATCAGCTGGAGAGACCCAAGGGACTTTCCGGAGCAGCCTGATAATACGGAGTTACAGTAATCCAGTCTTGAAGTAACAAATGCGTGGATCAATGTTTCTGCATCACTTTGAGATAGGATGTGCCGGATCTTTGAGATGTTCCGTAGGTGAAAAAAGGCAGTCCTTGAGATCTGTTTCACGTGGGAGCCAAAGGATAGGTCCTGGTCAAAAATAACTCAGAGATTCCTTACGGTGGTGGTGGATGCCAGGGCGATGCCATCCAGAGAAACCATATCATCAGATAGTTGATTTCTGAGGTGTTCTGGGCCGAGTAGAATAACTTCAGTCTTGTCAGAGTTCAGCAGCAGGAAGTTGCAGGTCATCCAGGTCTTGATGTCTTTAAGACACGCTTGAAGTTTAGCGACCTGGTGGATTTCATTGATCGACAGATATAGTTGAGTATCATCGGCATAACAGTGAAAGTTTATGGAGTGTTTTCTGATAATTCCTGCCTCCAAACCCCCTCCTCCCCCCGGATCATCAATGGAGGACCAGTGTACACGATCATACGTCTTCTGGAAGTTCGCAGACAGGGCCGTGGTCTTCAGTACCCAGTGGACTGGGAGGGTAACGGTCCAGAGGAACGTTCATGGACTTCAGCCAGAGACATTATGGACCGTACCCTCATGCAATATGATCACATTAATAACTAGAACAATATGATCACATTAATAACTACACAATATGATCACTTTAATAACTAGAACAATATGATCACATTAATTACTATACAATATGATCACATTAATAACTATACAATATGATCACATTATTAACTATACAATATGATCACATTAATAACTATACAATATGATCATGTTAATAACTGGAACAATATGATCACATTAATAACTATACAATATGATCACATTAATAACTAGAACAATATGATCACATTAATAACTAGAACAATACGATCACATTAATAACTATACAATATGATCACATTATTAACTATACAATATGATCACATTAATAACTATACAATATGATCATGTTAATAACTAGAACAATATGATCACATTAATAACTATACAATATGATCACATTAATAACTATACAATATGATCATGTTAATAACTAGAACAATATGATCACATTAATAACTATACAATATGATCACATTAATAACTAGAACAATATGATCACATTGATAACTATACAATATGATCACATTAATAACTATACAATATGATCACATTAATAACTAGAACCATATGATCACATTAATAACTATACAATATGATCACATTAATAACTATACAATATGATCACATTAATAACTAGAACAATATGATCACATTAATAACTAGAACAATATGATCACATTAATAACTATACAATATGATCACATTAATAACTAGAACAATATGATCACATTGATAACTATACAATATGATCACATTAATAACTAGAACAATATGATCACATTAATAACTAGAACAATATGATCACATTAATAACTATACAATATGATCACATTAATAACTAGAACAATATGATCACATTGATAACTATACAATATGATCACATTAATAACTATACAATATGATCACATTAATAACTAGAACCATATGATCACATTAATAACTGGAATAATATGATGACATTAATAACTAGAACAATATGATCACATTAATAACTATACAATATGATCACATTATTAACTATACAATATGATCACATTAATAACTATACAATATGATCATGTTAATAACTAGAACAATATGATCACATTAATAACTATACAATATGATCACATTAATAACTATACAATATGATCACAATAATAACTATACAATATGATCATGTTAATAACTAGAACAATATGATCACATTAATAACTATACAATATGATCACATTAATAACTAGAACAATATGATCACATTAATAACTATACAATATGATCACATTAATAACTAGAACAATATGATCACATTAATAACCATACAATATGATCACATTAATAACTAGAACAATATGATCACATTGATAACTATACAATATGATCACATTAATAACTAGAACAATATGATCACATTAATAACTATACAATATGATCACATTAATAACTATACAATATGATCACATTAATAACTAGAACAATATGATCACATTGATAACTATACAATATGATCACATTAATAACTAGAACCATATGATCACATTAATAACTGGAATAATATGATCACATTAATAACTGGAATAATATGATCACATTAATAACTAGAACAATATGATCACATTACTAACTATACAATATGATCACATTAATGACTATACAATATGATCACATTAATAAGTATACAATATGATCACATTAATAAGTATACAATATGATCATGTTAATAACTGGAACAATATGATCACATTAATAACTATACAATATGATCACATTAATAACTATACAATATGATCATGTTAATAACTGGAACAATATGATCACATTGATAACTAGAACAATATGATCACATTAATAACTATACAATATGATCACATTAATAACTATAAAATATGATCACATTAATAACTAGAACAATATGATCACATTAATAACTATACAATATGATCACATTAATAACTAGAACAATATGATCACATTAATAACTATACAATATGATCACATTAATAACTAGAACAATATGATCACATTAATAACTATACAATATGATCACATTAATAACTATAAAATATGATCACATTAATAACTAGAACAATATGATCACATTAATAACTATACAATATGATCACATTAATAACTATACAATATGATCACATTAATAACTAGAACAATATGATCACATTAATAACTATACAATATGATCACATTAATAACTAGAACAATATGATCACATTAATAACTATACAATATGATCACATTAATAACTAGAACAATATGATCACATTGATAACTATACAATATGATCACATTAATAACTATACAATATGATCACATTAATAACTATACAATATGATCACATTGATAACTATACAATATGATCACATTAATAACTATACCATATGATCACATTAATAACTATACAATATGATCACATTGATAACTATACAATATGATCACATTAATAACTATACAATATGATCACAATAATAACTAGAACAATATGATCACATTGATAACTATACAATATGATCACATTAATAACTATACAATATGATCACATTAATAACTAGAACCATATGATCACATTAATAACTGGAATAATATGATCACATTAATAACTATACAATATGATCACATTAATAACTAGAACAATATGATCACATTAATAACTGGAATAATATGATCACATTAATAACTAGAACAATATGATCACATTACTAACTATACAATATGATCACATTAATGACTATACAATATGATCACATTAATAACTATACAATATGATCACATTAATAACTATACAATATGATCATGTTAATAACTGGAACAATATGATCACATTAATAACTATACAATATGATCACATTAATAACTAGAACAATATGATCACATTAATAACTGGAATAATATGATCACATTAATAACTAGAACAATATGATCACATTACTAACTATACAATATGATCACATTAATAACTATACAATATGATCACAATAATAACTATACAATATGATCATGTTAATAACTAGAACAATATGATCACATTAATAACTATACAATATGATCACATTAATAACTATACAATATGATCATGTTAATAACTAGAACAATATGATCACATTAATAACTATACAATATGATCACATTAATAACTAGAACAATATGATCACATTGATAACTATACAATATGATCACATTAATAACTATACAATATGATCACATTAATAACTAGAACCATATGATCACATTAATAACTATACAATATGATCACATTAATAACTATACAATATGATCACATTAATAACTAGAACAATATGATCACATTAATAACTAGAACAATATGATCACATTAATAACTATACAATATGATCACATTAATAACTAGAACAATATGATCACATTGATAACTATACAATATGATCACATTAATAACTAGAACAATATGATCACATTAATAACTAGAACAATATGATCACATTAATAACTATACAATATGATCACATTAATAACTAGAACAATATGATCACATTGATAACTATACAATATGATCACATTAATAACTATACAATATGATCACATTAATAACTAGAACCATATGATCACATTAATAACTGGAATAATATGATGACATTAATAACTAGAACAATATGATCACATTAATAACTATACAATATGATCACATTATTAACTATACAATATGATCACATTAATAACTATACAATATGATCATGTTAATAACTAGAACAATATGATCACATTAATAACTATACAATATGATCACATTAATAACTATACAATATGATCACAATAATAACTATACAATATGATCATGTTAATAACTAGAACAATATGATCACATTAATAACTATACAATATGATCACATTAATAACTAGAACAATATGATCACATTAATAACTATACAATATGATCACATTAATAACTAGAACAATATGATCACATTAATAACCATACAATATGATCACATTAATAACTAGAACAATATGATCACATTGATAACTATACAATATGATCACATTAATAACTAGAACAATATGATCACATTAATAACTATACAATATGATCACATTAATAACTATACAATATGATCACATTAATAACTAGAACAATATGATCACATTGATAACTATACAATATGATCACATTAATAACTAGAACCATATGATCACATTAATAACTGGAATAATATGATCACATTAATAACTGGAATAATATGATCACATTAATAACTAGAACAATATGATCACATTACTAACTATACAATATGATCACATTAATGACTATACAATATGATCACATTAATAAGTATACAATATGATCACATTAATAAGTATACAATATGATCATGTTAATAACTGGAACAATATGATCACATTAATAACTATACAATATGATCACATTAATAACTATACAATATGATCATGTTAATAACTGGAACAATATGATCACATTGATAACTAGAACAATATGATCACATTAATAACTATACAATATGATCACATTAATAACTATAAAATATGATCACATTAATAACTAGAACAATATGATCACATTAATAACTATACAATATGATCACATTAATAACTAGAACAATATGATCACATTAATAACTATACAATATGATCACATTAATAACTAGAACAATATGATCACATTAATAACTATACAATATGATCACATTAATAACTATAAAATATGATCACATTAATAACTAGAACAATATGATCACATTAATAACTATACAATATGATCACATTAATAACTATACAATATGATCACATTAATAACTAGAACAATATGATCACATTAATAACTATACAATATGATCACATTAATAACTAGAACAATATGATCACATTAATAACTATACAATATGATCACATTAATAACTAGAACAATATGATCACATTGATAACTATACAATATGATCACATTAATAACTATACAATATGATCACATTAATAACTATACAATATGATCACATTGATAACTATACAATATGATCACATTAATAACTAGAACAATATGATCACATTAATAACTAGAACAATATGATCACATTAATAACTATACCATATGATCACATTAATAACTATACAATATGATCACATTGATAACTATACAATATGATCACATTAATAACTATACAATATGATCACAATAATAACTAGAACAATATGATCACATTGATAACTATACAATATGATCACATTAATAACTATACAATATGATCACATTAATAACTAGAACCATATGATCACATTAATAACTGGAATAATATGATCACATTAATAACTATACAATATGATCACATTAATAACTAGAACAATATGATCACATTAATAACTGGAATAATATGATCACATTAATAACTAGAACAATATGATCACATTACTAACTATACAATATGATCACATTAATGACTATACAATATGATCACATTAATAACTATACAATATGATCACATTAATAACTATACAATATGATCATGTTAATAACTGGAACAATATGATCACATTAATAACTATACAATATGATCACATTAATAACTAGAACAATATGATCACATTAATAACTGGAATAATATGATCACATTAATAACTAGAACAATATGATCACATTACTAACTATACAATATGATCACATTAATAACTATACAATATGATCACATTAATAACTAGAACAATATGATCACATTAATAACTATACAATATGATCACATTAATAACTAGAACAATATGATCACATTAATAACTATACAATGTGATCACATTAATAACTATACAATATGATCACATTAATAACTATACAATATGATCACATTAATAACTATACAATATGATCACATTAATAACTATACAATATGATCACATTAATATAACCCATGTGTTATTGGTTACCTCTTGAGGTGTAAACTCTGTTTCTCCAGTGAAAAGCCGATGGTTCGATTCCGGCCGTCGTTTTTGTATCTGTTCCACCACCAGAGTGAGACCTCTGTCTCAAAGATCTCCTCTTAACGTCTTATGAACGCATGAATCAGACGCTCACAGCTTTTATACGCAATTTATTATTTCATTCAGAACTAATTATTTCATTACACAACAAGCCAGCCGTCCACCCAACAGCCTGTGTGTGTGTGTGTGTGTGTGTGTGTGTGTGTGTGTGTGTGTGTGTGTGTGTGTGTGTGTGTGTGTCACAGGCTCATAAATACTCAGATATAGTTTCATAAAGTGTTCTGTCAGTGCTCAGAAGGGAACGCCCCCTGTGTGTGTGAGATGAAATTACATCTTCAATAATTAGGATTATTTATATCATAATAATTATTAGAATTATTCACATAACCCTGATATTCAGTCAAAAAAACACCATCAGAAACCAGTTCAGGAGCATTGTGGGTAATGGAGTCAGGACCGACTTTACTTTTCCCGTTTAGGAGCAGGGGATCATGGGGACTGTAGTCCAAAAGAGACCCAGAGCCAGGTACGGTGGTAGAGGATCTGTAGCTGGGAATGGGTAATGTAGTCCTGTTGTGCTGAAGCTATCTGTTGGTGGCGCAATCCTTCACTGGAGCTGGAAACTGTGGGTAATGTAGTCCATAGACTTTTGCTCAAAAAGGGATGTGTTCAGTTTCGGGTTGACTTCCCTGTTGCTGCTCAGCAAAAACTGTCCACTGCAACAGAGGGGATTGTAGGAGTTGTAGTCCAGACAGAAGGGATTGTAGGAGTTGTAGTCCAGACAGAAGGGATTGTAGGAGTTGTAGTCCAGACAGAAGGGATTGTTGGAGTTGTAGTCCAGACAGAAGGGATTGTAGGAGTTGTAGTCCAGACAGAAGGGATTGTTGGAGTTGTAGTCCAGACAGAAGGGATTGTAGGAGTTGTAGTCCAGACAGAAGGGATTGTAGGAGTTGTAGTCCAGACAGAAGGGATTGTTGGAGTTGTAGTCCAGACAGAAGGGATTGTAGGAGTTGTAGTCCAGACAGAAGGGATTGTAGGAGTTGTAGTCCAGGTAGAAGAGATTGTAGGAGTTGTAGTCCTGTCAGAAGAGATTGTAGGAGTTGTAGTCCAGACAGAAGGGATTGTTGGAGTTGTAGTCCAGACAGAAGGGATTGTAGGAGTTGTAGTCCTGTCAGAAGGAGATTGTAGGAGTTGTAGTCCAGACAGAAGGGATTGTAGGAGTTGTAGTCCTGTCAGAAGAGATTGTAGGAGTTGTAGTCCAGACAGAAGGGATTGTTGGAGTTGTAGTCCAGACAGAAGGGATCGTAGGAGTTGTAGTCCAGACAGAAAGAGATTGTAGGAGTTGTAGTCCTGTCAGAAGAGATTGTAGGAGTTGTAGTCCAGACAGAAGGGATTGTAGGAGTTGTAGTCCTGTCAGAAGAGATTGTAGGAGTTGTAGTCCGGACAGAAGGGATTGTAGGAGTTGTAGTCCCGTCAGAAGGAGATTGTAGGAGTTGTAGTCCTGTCAGAAAGGGATTGTAGGAGTTGTAGTCCCATCAACAATGGATTGTAGGAGTTGTAGTCCAGCAGGGGGTTTTGGGGCTTGTAGCCCAGGTCGAAGGGATTGTAGGAGTTGTAGTCCAGACAGAAAGGGATTGTAGGAGTTGTAGTCCAGGCAGAATGGGGTTGTGGGTGTTGTAGTCCAGGCAAAAGGGGGTTGTGGGTGTTGTAGTCCAGAAGGGAGTTGTGGGTGTTGTAGTCCAGAAGGGGGTTGTGGGTGTTGTAGTCCAGAAGGGGGTTGTGGGTGTTGTAGTCCAGGCAGAAGGGGGTTGTGGGTGTTGTAGTCTAGTGTTTGATACTTTAAGCCCTGAATAGACTGTGTGTTTGAGCCCCATAGTTTTATTTACAGTCACACAAGTCTTTATGTACACTACACACAAACACGCACACACACTCACACGCACACACATACCCACCACTTTCACATCACATGAATAAATAAATAGATAAATCATTAAATAAATAGGATAATATAAATACTTCAGTAGCAACTCTACAGTCCTGATTCCTTCTGTACTGATACAACAGGATCAATCAATCTATCAATGAATGTCTCTCTGCATCTTCTCCTCTGATGCTCGTCGTCCGCCAGAAAGAAAAGAAAACGGTAAAAAGACAAACGCCAGAGGAAGAGGAGGATGAGGAGGAGGAGGAGGGTGTTTCCAGTGAGATGGCGTCCATCGCCGGCTGCGGCCAATCAGAGTCTGTCGCGAGCTGGAACCCAGATGTACGGGCCGCTCTGCTCCTCAATGACCGCTTTGACCAGATGGTAGACCTCCTCGAAGCTGTCGCCGTGCACGATGGCTGCACACACACACACACACACACACACACACACACACACACACACACACACACACACACACACACACACACGGTTAACGTCATCAATCTGAAACCAGAACGTTGGTCTCACCTGCATGAAGATGTTCTTACCTGTGAAACACTCGAGGAAGTCTTGTTCTAGTTTGACGGCTCGATCCAGAGCTTTCCTCGCCTGGTCCTCCGACAGACGCTTGTTCAGATCCCTACACACACACACACACACACACACACACACACACACACACACACACACACACACACACACACACACACACACACACACACACACACACACACACAGAGTGTTCCTAATATAGCAAATCACTTTTGTAACTGTCCAAGTGACACATCAAGAGCGTCTCATCACTGATGACCTCACTGATGACACTGATGACATCACTGATGACCTCAGACTTACAGGATGTTCTCCAGGGATCGTGGTCGGATGAAGATGGCGATGGGTTGCAGCTGAGCGGCCTGCAGCCTCCTCACTGCGTTGGCCGACACGTCCAGGATGCAGTGCTTCCCCTGATGAGCACACACACACACACACACACACACACACACACACACACACACACACACACACACACACACACACACACACACACACACACACACACACACACACACACACACACACACCGTCAGCTCATGGCCGCATCGCCTCCTGACCCGCCCCGTGAGCGCGGTGATAATATAAATCCTTATATTCTGTAGATATTCTTCATTGCATTACTCTTCATGTCTATTAAAGTTCAGGTTAGCGAGGTCAGTATAACACAGCTATGCAGCTGTTGTGTCTATGAAATGTCCAGTTCTCAAGGGAAGTTAGTCACACGCCTGCGCACTTCAACACCACAACTGTTTATCAGTATATTGACATTCTGGAAGCAGACTGGTCGTTGTGTTCCAGTCTTGTGAGAAAAGATGAGAACACGGGATTCTCCTCCTCTTGACAGGACAGAGCGAATCAGATGTGAGGACGAGGAGAGACCAACCTGTGACGATAAACTGTGTATGAAAGGCAACACTTCCGTGGTGGGGCAGTTGTTCTTTGCCCAACCTGCGTGTTGCTGTTCCACTCACTGCTTTTGCAATTGCAGCGCTTACTACTTTACTTGTGATCATTTAGTAAATAAATATAGAGAACGAGAGAAGTTGTTGAACTGAGTTCTTCCAGGCATCCAATAATTAGTACACGCTATCAGTGGTGACCCCGACGTCGGTTGGTTGATCTGGACAAAGATAAAGACGAAGAGCGGTGACGTCCGTTTCCCGGGCCCCCTGCCGAGGGCCGGCGGCTGTTTGGCGGTTGACAACGAGAGGCGCCTCAAAGAGAACAGGTGAGCAGACAACCTTTTGTTCAGATGAATAAAATGTCTGTGATTGGCTAAACTAAATTTAGTTGTCAACAGCAGAAAAGCCTCTACCCATAGTTTAGAAATAGTTAAAAAAATTGTCCCTGATCACACGTAAAGTACAAAGCACATATTTCCATGGTTTTTTTTATAGGGAGAGACAATAAGTGTCCGCTGGTAGGGATCTAGGTAAAAAGTATATAAAGAGTCTGATTAGGACATAAGGTACGCTCGTGAGAGCTACCGGAGGTTGACTCTTAGTCGATAGAAGTTCAAGTTGAAGTCCGTAGGTACGTGGATACCTCTGATAAACCAAGTTGAAGTCCGTATGCTATGTTGATACCTCTGATAAAAGTCCAAGTTGAAGTCCGTATGCTATGTTGATACCTCTGATAAGAGTCCAAGTTGAAGTCCGTATGCTATGTTGATACCTCTGTGAAAGCAAGTTGAAATCCGTAGATACGTAGATACCTCTGGCAACTGAGCCACTATATTCAAAGCACGCAGAGACTGGGTCCACGTGTACGGTCAGTTTACCGCAGGGAGCGATGCCGCTGTTAAGCGAGGACAGGACACAGGGACAGATTGGTTGTTTTTCATATGCTGTGTGGGCAAATGTGTGGGAGGCTTGTTGTGGATCTTGGTGTTTTTAACGAGACCTGAAATCCGTGTGTATCAGGAAACTGAAAATTCCTCGGATGAATGGTGTTCGACCAGACTACATATCTGTGGGGCATTGAAGGGGAATAAAAGGGAAAATCATAGTCTAAGGGTACTACGGAGCAGGGAGAAATAAAACAATATTGTTGAATTGGCGTTATAAGTCCTCAGCAATCGAGCGCTGTATCTCTCTGATACAGTAGAAGCTTCTCGATTGGATTCACAGTATTGGGTAATGCATCCTTTTCTCCTGGCTTCGAAGGATACGTGTAAAAAATTAAATAAACTTTGTGGAAAGTGACCGTCGTGTACGGTCTCACAGAGAGTCCGGCTGGTGACGTGGAGGCGTGTGCTGTGGGAGTTGTTGAAATAACTAACGTAGAGAGTCTAACTACAGAGAACACGACCGGGGAGTCGCTGTGCGTGCTGAATAAGAGAGAATTAAAAAAGAGACAGAGAGTTTTTCTGGTGCTGTGGGAGTTGGCGGTCTGATTTGTGTCCTCTGGCGGTCTGATTTGTAGCCGGTACAGAGCTGAGCGTGACAGAGTTTTTGCAAAACGCTTCCAGAAGCTGCAGAGTGGAGACTTGGAAGAGATACAGGTCAAGAGAGCAGTAAGCCACGAGGCTTAGCCTAGCATATCGGCTAATCCTCTTAGCATAACAGGAAAGGCGAGACCGGAAATAGAAGAAAAGAGGAATCAAGAGCATCTCAAGACACAGGAAAGATAGAAGGGAGACATTAATGGTCGGAGTGGATATTGCACCCAAAAGAAGAAACAGCACAGATGGGGAATAATAATAATACTTATACTAATAAATAAATATAAATAAATAGGATTATATATAAATCTTGAGCTGAGAAGGTCGGAAAAAAGAGAATACGAGTTTTTGCTGGAAACTTGTTAAATGGCATTAAATACGGATATGTAAATATAAATCAACAAGTATTTTGTGAATCATTTTGCTGAGAAGCACTGGTTTGTGCGTTATCCAATACATATAATAAAGATTAAATAGTTATAAAATAATGAACGGAAGGAAGAAGTGATTATATTAAAAGCTGAGCGAAACTCATCTTGTGATTGTTGACCAGCTGTGAATTTGTGTGAGAATCTGACCGGAGGTCAAGCGGGGCTGTGTTGTGTGGAAAGGTTACGGGTGCATGCACGCGCGCTTCTTGCATGACAAAAAATAAGATAAAAAGAGCGGAGACGAGGAGAGCCTAGTCTGAGATTAATCCCGCTCCCGTTATCATTTTCTTTGTCTTTGGTCTGGAATAAAATAACTAGAATTAAAGCAAAGTTATATTCGGGGAAAAAGGAATTGATGGAATTATTGATCATAAATGGGGAATTTAATGGGCATTGGGCAAGTTCATACTAAAATAAGATTGAAGTGTCGGGGTTGTTTTTAAGATGTGCCAGGTTCGTGTGCTGCTGTGAATTGAGAATTCCAGAAGCAAGATGAGTAATTTGAGTGACCTAGAACACGACAAATAGTAGTTTTTGTGCTGCAGTGAATAGATAATTCAGTGGACTGACGACACACTCACATACGTATGATTGACATATCCCTTTTAATCGAAGACTCCAGGTAAATAGGGATAAAGTGATTCTTTATATAAAAAATAAGAGTATGGGTAAAAGTCAGAGCAAGCCTGTGCAGCTTTTCCAGCCTGGGAGTGTGCATGTTTACAAAGTCTTATCTCCGGTGATACAACATATGTGGGAGAAGGACAGACAAACTGTGAACCAAGAGAGTGAATGGGTGAAAATGGGATTCCCGGAGAAGGACAGTTTCAGCCTGGAGAAGTTGGAGCAACTCCGAGCGTGTTTGGATCAGAGAGAGAAAGACGAAGCGGTAGAACATGAGAGGAAGTCTAAGAAAGAAAAAAAGAACTTTGTGCCGTTTAAAGCGGACTGGAGGGCGTATAGTATGTGGAGAGAGGAAGCAGAAAGTAGGGAGAGAAAAAGATTAAGGAATGAGTGTGATGATAGTATAAACACAATAGGAATGGATGAAAGAAAGGGAAAAGAAGGCACTGCTAAACTGTATCATTCTTTGTCCGAGGTGCATGGTCACGTGGATCCTGATCTGGACTCCGCGACGCCGTCCTACGCTCCTCGAAACCATCCATCCGACCACCAGCCGGGGGAGGAAGAAAAAACCAAGTCTCGTCATCGCAAACTCAAGGATGCCCAGCTGACAATGTATTGGGACATGGCATCCGATGGAGAAGGTGATAGAGAACAAGGCAACCCAAAACATGGACAGAGAGAAGGCAGGCGTGAGGACAGAGGCGGCCAGAGAGAAAACAACGTCCGAAGAGGAAGACAGAGGGGAAGAGACTTTGACTCACGAACCAGAGACTTTTTGTGCTACGTGTGCGGCAGAACCGGACATTGGAGAAGGGACTGCCCGCTGGCCCCATGGACTAAAGACAACGCTGGTGGAGGATCCGGCTGAGAGGAGTGGGGCGACGGGGCGGACCCTAGAGAAGGACCATGTGACGGACACCTCAGCACAGAAGGTGAGCAAATTCTGATTTGGATTATGACAAACATGTGCATACGATACACACATTAGAAATTAGGCAAACCCGCTATACACCCACATATAAGATAGATTTGAATACAAATTAAGGTTTTAGAAAATGACCGTGATAGATAATAATGTTGGACCAAGAATACTGCCGCTGTTTCTGTCTCTCTGTCTTCCAGACAATCTGAGTTGTTGGAGGGGAGTTCCTGCATGTTTCCTTGGTATGAGGCCTAGGAATGGAGTTCCTGCATGTTTCCTTGGTATGAGGCCTAGGAATGGAGTTCCTGCATGTTTCCTTGGTATGAGGCCCAGGAATGGAGTTCCTGCATGTTTCCTTGGTATGAGGCCCAGGAATGGAGTTCCTGCATGTTTCCTTGGTATGAGGCCTAGGAATGGAGTTCCTGCATGTTTCCTTGGTATGAGGCCTAGGAATGGAGTTCCTGCATGTTTCCTTGGTATGAGGCCCAGGAATGGAGTTCCTGCATGTTTCCTTGGTATGAGGCCTAGGGATGGAGTTCCTGCATGTTTCCTTGGTATGAGGCCTAGGAATGGAGTTCCTGCATGTTTCCTTGGTATGAGGCCCAGGAATGGAGTTCCTGCATGTTTCCTTGGTATGAGGCCCAGGAATGGAGTGAGTGGACATGACTGGCTGGCTGCACACACTGACTCTGTTTTCTGACATCAGGCCTACAGAGGATGATGTGACGTATGTCCAGGGATTGGCGACCCCAGTGTTAAGGGATGGGCCTCTGCTGGTGCGGTTTTAATAATGATGAATGGAAGGACCAGACAATTGCGAAGTAAATTGTAAATTGCTAAATTACAGAGGTAATTTAGCAAAAGGGGGAATATGTATATGTAGGGCATTGTAAGAATAGGTATATGTAGGTTATTATAGAGATAGATCCACATGTTGTATAGTTCTTTTAATAAACGGCACTCAAAAAAGACAGCAAAAAGTGCAGTGATAAGAGAGAGATTAAATCTAAATACGTGAGTAACTGTTCAATGCAGATTATAATTATTTTTGTTTAACTGGTCATTAAGATTTAGCAAATAAATATCAAATATCAAAGCAAATAAAAGCAACATTTAGATACTGATAATAAAAACGTTTTAGAACATTTTATAACTCTTTATAGGATTTAAAATGTTGAGGGAAAATTAAATAATATGAATATCAAAGTATTGAAATTAGTTATTAATTTAGGGAATGTAAAAGGAGGAACTAAATATTCATAGTTTGAGTGATCCTGCAGCAACACTATGCTGACTGGTTTCCTCCCATGGATGAAGGGGAGGGATAATAAAGTGATTATTCTGTGTAATAATTCTTATAATCCAGGTTATTAAAGTTTTCTCCTAGATGTGGTGTAATAAAGAATAAATAATCCAGTTTACAGGTAGAAGGATCAATTAAATCAACCATTGGTTCCTGGTGATTGTTGATAACAGAACTATGTGATTGAATAGATTAGTTTAAATTGGTTGTTAGCCTTTGTTAGTTAGTAGAAGAGATACAGTTGTTGGAGGAGAATGACGAGGATGGTATGGTAAGACTCGACATCGATGGATCCGAAGAAGAGACCGAGTTAGACCAACCGTTTCTGTACACATAACTTGCTAATGGTTGACCATATCCCATATAGACGCACACATGCACCCACGTAGAAGGCGTGTGACTTTATACTGTTTTTGATTGTGCCATATTATGTGCTTAGAGGATTATCCAGTAGTGTGAGGGTTACAAATATCTAGAGACAACGGTTCTCTAGTATGAGGGATATATAAGCTCCTGGATAGAGGTGGTTTTAGCTTAGCTTTTTATAACTTTTTTATGTTAGCTTTTGATAACTTTTTATGTTAGCTTCTTATAAAAACATTTATAACATAGGTGTGCTGTTGTGTTTGTTTAGAGATTTCCACTCTGTTAAGTAACACACACATAGAGTTATGAACTGATATAGCCCATGTCTGTTAGAGATTTCCACTCTGTTAAATAATTAACACACATAGTTATGAACTGATATAGTCCATTGTTGTAGCTTTATATTATTGTTTAGTTTACATAATAAATTATGTAAAAAGGGGGATTGATAATATAAATCCTTATATTCTGTAGATATTCTTCATTGCATTACTCTTCATGTCTATTAAAGTTCAGGTTAGCGAGGTCAGTATAACACAGCTATGCAGCTGTTGTGTCTATGAAATGTCCAGTTCTCAAGGGAAGTTAGTCACACGCCTGTGCACTTCAACACCACAACTGTTTATCAGTATATTGACATTCTGGAAGCAGACTGGTCGTTGTGTTCCAGTCTTGTGAGAAAAGATGAGAACACGGGATTCTCCTCCTCTTGACAGGACAGAGCGAATCAGATGTTAGGACGAGGAGAGACCAACCTGTGACGATAAACTGTGTATGAAAGGCAACACTTCCGTGGTGGGGCAGTTGTTCTTTGCCCAACCTGCGTGTTGCTGTTCCACTCACTGCTTTTGCAATTGCAGCGCTTACTACTTTGCTTGTGATCATTTAGTAAATAAATATAGAGAACGAGAGAAGTTGTTGAACTGAGTTCTTCCAGGCATCCAATAATTGACACACGCTATCAGCGGTGAGCGCCTCACCTGCTCGGCCACCTGCCGGACGCTCTGCACCGACGTGCCGTACAGGTGGTTGTTGTACTGCCCCGCCTCGATGAAGCGGTGGGACTGGATGTCGCGCTCCATCTGCTCCCGGGACGACACGAAGTGGTAGTCCCGCCCATCGGCCTCGTAGTCCCTCCGAGGGCGAGTCGTGTCTGCGGAGAGAGAGTGACATCACTTCCTGTTTGTCCACCTCAGGTTTTCAGTTTCAACAACACTTACGAGGGACGCAGGAGCCAAACTTGTCCGGAAACTCGGACAGCAGGTCGTCGTTGACCCGGTCTTTGGTCGGCCCGAGGATGATGACGGGACGAGCGTAGTCCACTACAGAGACAGAGAGACAGGTAACCATTAACACCTGGAGCACACAGACAGGTAGCCTTTAACACCTGGAGCACACAGACAGGTAACCATTAACACCTGGAGCACACAGACTGGTAACCATTAACACCTGGAGCACACAGACTGGTAACCATTAACACCTGGAGCACACAGACAGGTAACCATTAACACCTAGAGCACACAGACAGGTAGCCTTTAACACCTGGAGCACACAGACTGGTAACCATTAACACCTGGAGCACACAGACTGGTAACCATTAACACCTGGAGCACACAGACTGGTAACCATTAACACCTGGAGCACACAGACAGGTAACCATTAACACCTAGAGCACACAGACAGGTAGCCTTTAACACCTGGAGCACACAGACAGGTAACCATTAACACCTGGAGCACACAGACTGGTAACCATTAACACCTGGAGCACACAGACTGGTAACCATTAACACCTGGAGCACACAGACAGGTAACCATTAACACCTGGAGCACACAGACAGGTAACCTTTAACACCTGGAGCACACAGACAGGTAACCATTAACACCTGGAGCTTTGTGGTTGTTTTGCATCTCTTTGTGTTTGTTTTATGTCTCTTTGTCGTTGTTTTGTGTCTCTTTGTGGTTGTTTTGCGTCTCTTTGAGTTAGTTTTGTGTCTCTTTGTGGTTGTTTTGCGTCTCTTTGAGTTAGTTTTGTGTCTCTTTGTGGTTGTTTTGTGTCTCTTTGTGGTTGTTTTGTGTCTCTTTGTGGTTGTTTTGCGTCTCTTTGAGTTAGTTTTGTGTCTCTTTGTGGTTGTTTTGCATCTCTTTGTAGTTGTTTTGTGTCTCTTTGTGGTTGTTTTGTGTCTCTTTGTGGTTGTTTTGCGTCTCTTTGAGTTAGTTTTGTGTCTCTTTGTGGATGCAGGGTACAGCTGTCGTGTGAAGTTAGACTAATGATTTCTGTGTGTTCGGCTCCAGGAGTCTGGATGCATCACTCATCAGAACTGACTGATTACAACTGAGTGCTGGACTGAACGACAGTGTGTTTTATTCCTCATGTGTAAGAGACAGATTGTGTTGAAGGTCAAAGGTTAAACATGACACTGACCTTCAATCTGAGTGATGAGCTCGTAGCTGTGAACAAATCCTTCTCTCCCTGTGAACAGAAAGGGTTAGAGTTAGGGATTAGGAGGGAATGTCTGGGTTATGTCCCCCCAATAACATGGGCCGTCGTGGGCCACCGGCACTTTTGTTACACAGTGGCTTCGTTTTCTGCCGTATGGGATAAAAAAAGGGACACCTCGACCAATTCCCATTGTGTCCCGAAGGAACAAAAGGGCCATTAAGGGGGGATTATGGGAACTTCAAGGACATTGCGGGGGATGAAGGACATTAAGGGTCCAAAGTGTATCGAAGTGGGAAATCCTATAGGCGGCAATGTTGACCATTGACCATTGGGGGCCTTTTATGCCACCAGGGGCACAATTGATAAGGTTAAGTGTAATGGGTGGGTCAAGTGCCGAATGGGGCGTTTTATGCCTTTTAGGTACAGCCGAAGGGGCTTTTGGGGTCTTTTGGGTCAAACCTTCCTTAAATCACCTGGAAGTCCTTGAATCAACTGGAAATCCTTGAATAACCTGTAAATTGGTGTAAATTTGTGTTTTCCCATGAACTATATTTTAAATGAAACGTGGTGGACAACAGAAGACAGGCTTTAAGAATCAGTTGGATTTACATCAATAAAATGCTCCTGAAAATAGAAAGCTTTCTAAAGGGTCTGAAGACTTGTTATTTTGGGTGCTCATTCAAGTCATCCAAGGCAATGTTCCCACCAAGTCTCAAGTAGTTTTAACTTTTTTCTGAGGCGTTATGACCCTTTGAAAGAGAGAAATTTGAGTTTTTAAACCACTCCCACACAGAGATGCTAAGGACCAGAGAGTCCTAGCAAACATGGTTGGGCCCCATTTAGGAGTGGGTACAACCTGGAAAAGAAAGATGAGCTCTGACATGAACAAAAAAGAGCTCCATCCATCCATCCATCCATTTTCGGCCGCTTATCCGGGGTCGAGTCTCGGTGGCAGCAGGTCCAGCAGACCGACCCAGGCTTCCCTCTCACCCGCAACACTTTCCAGCTCATCCTGGGGGACCCCGAGGCGTTCCAAGGCCAGCCGGGAGATATAATCCCTCCAGCGTGTCCTCGGTCTTCCCCGGGGCCTCCTACCAGTTGGACGTGCCTGGGAAAACCTCTAATGGGAGGCGTCCAGGAGGCATCCTGACTAGATGCCCGAACCACCTCAGCTGACTCCTTTCGACACGAAGGAGCAGCGACTTGACTCCAAGCTCCCTCCTGATGTCCGAGCTCCTTACCCTATCTCTAAGGCTGAGCCCGGCCACCCTACGGAGGAAGCTCATTTCGGCCGCTTGTATCCAGAGTTGGTGACCATAGGTGAGGGTTGGAACGTAGACCGACCAGTAAATGGAGAGCTTCTCCTTCCGGCTCAGCTCCTCTTCACCAAGACGGACCGGTACAGCGCCTGTTTTACTGCTGCAGCCGCACCGATCCGCCTATCGATCTCACGCTCCACCTTACCCTCACTCGTGAACAAGACCCCGAGGTACTTGAACTCCTTCGCTTTGGGTAAGCAGTTTGTCCCCACCTGGAGGGAGCAGTCCACCGGTTTCCGGCAGAGCACCATGGCCTCAGATTTGGAGGTGCTAACTCTCATCCCTGCCGCTTCACACTCGGCTGCAAAACGCCCCAGTGAGTGCTGGAGGTCACGGTCCGAGGAGGCAAACAGGACCACATCATCCGCGAACAGCAGAGATGCGATCCCGAGACTCCCGAACCGGATCTTCTCCGCCCCCTGGCTGCGCCTAGATATCCTGTCCGTGAAAGTCACGAACAGGACCGGTGATAAAGGGCAACCCTGGCGGAGACCAACACCCACCGGGAACGTGTCTGACTTACTACCGAGGATACGAACACAGCTCCTACTGCAGGCGTACAGAGACCGGATGGCCCGTGCCAACGGGTCCAGCACCCCATACTCCCGCAGCACCCCCCACAAAACCCCCCGAGGGACCCGGTCGAAAGCCCTCTCCAAGTCCACAAAGCACATGTAGACTGGTTGGGCAAACTCCCAGGACCCCTCCAGTAGTCTTGCGAGGGTAAAGAGCTGGTCCACTGTTCCACGGCCGGGACGGAATCCACACTGTTCGTCTTGAATCTGAGGTTCGACAAGCGGTCGGAGCCTCCTTTCCAGCACCCTGGCATAAGCTTTTCCCGGGAGGCTGAGCAGTGTGATACCACGATAGTTCGAGCACACTCTCCGGTCCCCCTTCTTGAAGATGGGAACCACCACCCCGGTCTGCTAGTCCATGGGCACTGTTCCCAACCCCCATGCGACACTGCAAAGGCGTGTCAGCCAAGACAGCCCAACAATGTCCAGCGCCTTCAGCATCTCAGGGCGAATCTCATCCACCCCCGGCGCCTTGTCACCAAGGAGCTTTTTGACTACCTTAGTGACCTCTGCCAGGGATATGGGTGCAGGGATAAAGTGCTCTTTGCTGCTGCTGACCACAGTCCAGGTCAGCAGTCCCCCCCCCCCCCCCCCCATGCTGAGAACAGCCTTGGGTAGGCCCTGCTTTCCCTTCCTGAGCCGTCGGATGGTTTGCCAGAACTTCCTTGAGGCCAACCGAAAGTCCTTCTCCATGGCCTTCCCGAACTCCTCCCATGCCCGAGTTTTAGCATCCGCGACCTTCGCAGCTGCAGCCCTTCTGGCCTGCCGGTACCTGTCAGCTGCTTCAGGAGACCCCTGGGCCAGCCAGGCCCGAAAGGCCTCCTTCTTCAGTTTGACGGCTTCCCTCACCCCCGGTGTCCACCACCGGGTTCTCGGGTTGCCGCCACGACACCGATGACCTTCTGACCACAGCTCCTAGCGGCCGTGTCCACAATGGAGGCTTTGAACATGGTCCACTCGGATTCCATGTCCCCAGCCTCCCTCGGGATCTGTGAGAAGCTCTTCCGGAGGTGGGAGTTGAAGACCTCCCGCCCGGTCTGCATAGCACCCGACCCCGATGCTTCCACCTGCGGGTGGTGAGTCCACAGGGTTGCTGGTCCATGATCTTCAGAGGTTCTCAGACTTGGTAAGGCTGACACCGTCCCCAAGTCCTTCATTTAAGACAGCCAATTAACTCTTGTGAATGCTTTGGATGGGATTTCACCCCATGACCTCATTATAGGCCCTGTCCAGAGTACCAGGGACACTGGGGACCATAACTGACATTGGGAGGACGATAATTTCCAGGACATTCCCAGGTCTAACTGCACCCAGGTCTAACTGCACCTTCTCTGGGTCAAAGTTAGTGAAATCCCCCTCTCAAAGTTCCAGGGGCACTGGGGACCATAACTGACATTGGGAGGACGATGAAACTGACAGGGAGATGAGAAAACGAAAACTAAACTTAAGATTGGCTTATCTTCCTGTGCACTGATGTTTACCAGGCAAGGTGGCCCAAATTGCGGGTACATGCCCAGCAGAGTGAACCCCTTTCCTGGAGGAATTTTAGTTTGAGATTGCAACTGTGTTGAAACGTATTGTGGGTATACTTGCACCCAGGTCTAACTGCACCTTCTCTGGGTAAAAGTTAGTGAAATCCCCCTCTCAAAGTACCAGGGACACTGGGGACCATAACTGACATTGGGAGGACAGTGAAACTGACAGGGAGATGAGAAAACGAAAATGAAACTTAAGAGTAGCAGAGTGACCCCCTTTGAGATTGCAACTGTGTTGCAAAGTGTTGTGGGTATACTTTGGCACTTTTTGAGACTCACGGACAGTTGGACAAAATAGTTGGCTCTAGTCTAGGAGGCCGAAACCTATTAGGGAGCATTCCTGGGAACAGCCCTCTAAGTGTACCGAGTTTCAACTAAATCGGATGAGTTTGAGATATTACCTTTAATCTTCATACCACTCTTTATTTACCTTTACTCTTCATGCGTGACCACTCTTTATTTACCTTTACTCTTCATACCACTCTTTATTTACCTTTACTCTTCATACAACTCTTTATTTACCTTTACTCTTCATGCGTGACCACTCTTTATTTACCTTTACTCTTCATACAACTCTTTATTTACCTTTACTCTTCATACCACTCTTTATTTACCTTTACTCTTCATGCGTGACCATTCTTTATTTACCTTTACTCTTCATACAACTCTTTATTTACCTTTACTCTTCATACAACTCTTTATTTACCTTTAATCTTCATACAACTCTTTATTTACCTTTACTCTTCATGCGTGACCACTCTTTATTTACCTTTACTCTTCATGCGTGACCACTCTTTCCTCTCCACTCTGAAACACACAAATGGAGCTGGTCACCAGGAGCTCGTTACCGGAGGTGGGCGGTGCTATGCGGCGTATGAACCTGTGCTTGGAGGGGATGTAGCCCAGCTCCTCCATCTCCCCCTGCTGGTTCACCCGTCTGGCCTGCCACCACTCGTCGTCGGCGCTGTCCATCACGTGGAGAACCTCCCCGAAGGTAAAGTCCAGAGCTTGTGACAGGACGCCACAGTCCCACTGCTTGTCGTAGTCGAACAGCGCCCTGAAACCACCACACGCGTCAGTCCTGATGGAGGCGGTTCCACCAGCTGGACCGGGTGGACCAGGTGGACCATGATGCGGTGACCCGGCTCACCTTGTCCACCTGGACCGGCTGGACCGGCTGGACCAGGTGGACCATGATGCGGTGACCCGGCTCACCTTGTCCACCTGGACCGGCTGGACCGGCTGGACCAGGTGGACCATGATGCGGTGACCCGGCTCACCTGGTCCACCTGGTCCACCTGGACCGGCTGGACCAGGTGCAGCGACCCGGCTCACCTGAGGTAGAAGCTGCGGTTGGCTCTCAGACTCCCGGACGAGCTGTTCATCATCTGCTCCCTCAGGTCGTGGATCTTTGCTTCGAAGCGACTGTACTCTGCAGACATGAAGTACAGGTACTATTGCTATTGTACTAGTATTATGTAGTATTACTGTGATTGCACCTTCAGGTCTGTACTGGGTACTACTAGTATTATGTAGTATTACTGTAATACTACTGGTATTACGTAGTATTACTGTAATACTCGTAGTATTACGTAGTATTACTGTGATCTCACCTTCAGGTCTGTACTGGGCCACAATGGTGACGGTCTGTCCGGCGTTCTTCAGGGCTGCTGCTGCCTGTTCATGAGTAGCATACCTGAGGTCCACCCCGTTCACCTGCACACACACGCACACGCACACACACACACACACACACACAGTCATTGAAATATCTAAACCGCCAGAGAAGGACCAGGTCTCACACTGAGGATCTGGTCTCTGGTCTCTGTACTCACACTGAGGATCTGGTCTCTGTACTCACACTGAGGATCTGGTCTCTGTACTCACACTGAGGATCTGGTCTCTGTACTCACACTGAGGATCTGGTCTCTGTACTCACACTGAGGATCTGGTCTCCCTTCCGGAGCTCTCCGCTCAGGTCTGCTGGTCCTCCTGCCAGGATGAAGGAGATGAAGATCCCCTCTCCGTCCTCTCCCCCCACGATGTTGAAGCCCAGACCGGTGGACCCCCGCTGAACGCAGACCCGGCGGGGCTCCCGAGAATAGTCGTCCTCTCCCATCATGCCTCGGGGTATGGGCGAGTACCGCCGGGGCGACGGAGGAGGGAGGACTTGTGGGTAATCACACATGTAGTCTGGCTCCATGTAGGCTGCAGAGAAATGAAGGATGTGATGTGTGTCCCTTGAGACCACCACGGTCCACAGACCCCCAGCCAGACCAGCCGGACCAAACGCCCACCAGGGACCTGGTGCATGAAACAGGTCATCTTTGCAGAGACCTGAGATGACGGCCATTTTGTTTTGCCGTGAGGATTCAAAGAGTCCTTTTTGGTTAGGAAGGTTCTAACTGAGTGAAATGACCCAGAAGTACCTAAGTACCGCCATGATAAGAGCTGGTCGAATTCTCTTAATGCAAAGGAAAGGAGCTGCAATGCTTCCTAACTTAGCTCCTTTAGCATAGGAAACACTGGACCTTCCTTTACCAAAGGAAAGGAGCTTCAATGCTTCCTAACTTAGCACCTTTAGCATAGGAAACACTGGACCTGACTTTACCAAAGGAAAGGAGCTTGAATGCTTCCTAACTTAGCTCCTTTAGCATAGGAACTACTGGACCTGCCTTTACCAAAGGAAAGGAACTTCAATGCTTCCTTACTTAGCACCTTTAGCATAGGAACCACTGGACCTTCCTTTACCAAAGGAAAGGAGCTTCAATGCTTCCTTACTTAGCACCTTTAGCATAGGAACCACTGGACCGTCCTTTACCAAAGGGAAGGAGATAATGCTTCCTAACTTAGTACCTTTAGCATAGGAAGCACTGGACCTTCCTTTACCAAAGGAAAGGAGCTTCAATGCTTCCTTACTTAGCTCCTTTAGCATATGAACCACTGCCTTTACCAAAGGAAAGGAGATAATGCTTCCTTACTTAGCTCCTTTAGCATAGGAAACAATTCCTTGCAGCGGCAACATTTACAGTGACGCACCATTCGGCCGTTCACGAGAACACTTTCATATTCCTTCTTTCATTTCTCCTCGTTAATAAAGTAACACTATGAACTGGGTTGTTCATGTCGTTTGTGTCATAACTACGTCGTTAGTGAAAGTGGAGTCAGATTTGCTAAACTCCGCGGTTGTCTTGTCCAAACTCCTCATGACGGCTCCTTCCCATCTTTCCTTGACCCGTGAAGTTTCCCACAGAGGTTAAGGAGAAGTGGTCAGGGTTAGAGGTTAGGAGGTCATGTTTTGAATATTCGACTGTAGCCAAAGAAGCTATTCCAGCAAACACAAAGGATCACATGACCAGGAAACAGGAAGTTACGTACAGCTGGTCAGGTCAGGGGGGCTGTACCGCTCGGCCGGGTGGATGTACTGCGAGGTGGGCGTGGCCACCTTCAGGTAGACCACCTCCCCCGTGTTCTTCAGGGCCACCACGGCGTCCTCATGCAGGACGTCCTCCAGGGACACGTGGTTCACCTGCGGGGACAAAGCTCCGGTTACCTTAGCGCCCAGAGGACATGTGAGGACATGAGAGGACTGTGAGAACATGAGAGGACTGTGAGAACATGAGAGGACTGTGAGGACGTGAGAGGACATGTGAGGACGTGAGAGGACATGTGAGGACGTGAGAAGACATGTGAGGACATGTGAGGACATGTGAGGACGTGAGAGGACTATGAGGACATGAGAGGACGTGTGAGGACGTGAGAGGACATGAGAGGGCGTGTGAGGACATGTGAGGACTATGAGGACGTGAGAGGACGTGAGAGGACATGAGAGGACGTGTGAGGACGTGAGAGGACTATGAGGACGTGAGAGGACGTGAGAGGACGTGTGAGGACGTGTGAGGACATGAGAGGACGTGTGAGGACGTGAGAGGACGTGTGAGGACGTGAGAGGACGTGTGAGGACGTGAGAGGACGTGAGAGGACATGAGAGGACGTGTGAGGACGTGAGAGGACGTGTGAGGACGTGTGAGGACATGAGAGGACGTGTGAGGACGTGAGAGGACTATGAGGACGTGAGAGGACGTGAGAGGACGTGTGAGGACGTGTGAGGACATGAGAGGACGTGTGAGGACGTGAGAGGACGTGTGAGGACGTGAGAGGACGTGTGAGGACGTGAGAGGACGTGAGAGGACATGAGAGGACGTGTGAGGACATGAGAGGACATGAGAGGACGTGTGAGGACGTGAGAGGACGTGTGAGGACGTGAGAGGACGTGAGAGGACATGAGAGGACGTGTGAGGACGTGAGAGGACGTGAGAGGACGTGTGAGGACGTGAGAGGACGTGAGAGGGCGTGTGAGGACGTGAGAGGACGTGAGAGGACGTGAGAGGACGTGAGAGGACGTGTGAGGACGTGTGAGGACGTGAGAGGACGTGAGAGGGCGTGTGAGGGCGTGTGAGGACGTGAGAGGACGTGAGAGGACGTGAGAGGACGTGTGAGGACGTGAGAGGACGTGAGAGGGCGTGTGAGGACGTGAGAGGACGTGAGAGGACGTGTGAGGACGTGAGAGGACGTGTGAGGACGTGTGAGGACGTGAGAGGACGTGAGAGGGCGTGTGAGGACGTGAGAGGACGTGAGAGGACATGAGAGGGCGTGTGAGGACATGTGAGGACTATGAGGACGTGAGAGGACGTGAGAGGACGTGAGAGGACGTGTGAGGACGTGAGAGGACGTGTGAGGACGTGAGAGGACGTGAGAGGACGTGAGAGGACGTGTGAGGACGTGAGAGGACGTGAGAGGACATGAGAGGGCGTGTGAGGACATGTGAGGACTATGAGGACGTGAGAGGACGTGAGAGGACGTGAGAGGACGTGTGAGGACGTGAGAGGACGTGTGAGGACGTGAGAGGACGTGAGAGGACGTGAGAGGACGTGTGAGGACGTGAGAGGACGTGAGAGGACGTGAGAGGACGTGTGAGGACGTGTGAGGACGTGAGAGGACGTGAGAGGACGTGTGAGGACGTGAGAGGACGTGTGAGGACGTGAGAGGACGTGAGAGGACGTGAGAGGACGTGTGAGGACGTGAGAGGACGTGAGAGGACGTGTGAGGACGTGAGAGGACGTGAGAGGACGTGTGAGGACGTGAGAGGACGTGAGAGGACGTGTGAGGACGTGAGAGGACGTGAGAGGACGTGAGAGGACGTGTGAGGACGTGAGAGGACGTGAGAGGACGTGTGAGGACGTGAGAGGACGTGAGAGGACGTGTGAGGACGTGAGAGGACGTGAGAGGACGTGAGAGGACGTGAGAGGACGTGAGAGGACGTGTGAGGACGTGAGAGGACGTGTGAGGACGTGAGAGGACGTGAGAGGACGTGTGAGGACGTGAGAGGACGTGAGAGGACGTGAGAGGACGTGTGAGGACGTGAGAGGACGTGAGAGGACGTGAGAGGGCGTGAGAGGACGTGAGAGGACGTGTGAGGACGTGAGAGGACGTGAGAGGACGTGAGAGGACGTGTGAGGACGTGAGAGGACGTGTGAGGACGTGAGAGGACGTGTGAGGACGTGAGAGGACGTGAGAGGACGTGAGAGGACGTGAGAGGACGTGAGAGGGCGTGTGAGGACGTGAGAGGACATGAGAGGGCGTGTGAGGACATGTGAGGACTATGAGGACGTGAGAGGACGTGAGAGGACGTGAGAGGACGTGTGAGGACGTGAGAGGACGTGTGAGGACGTGAGAGGACGTGAGAGGACGTGAGAGGACGTGAGAGGACGTGTGAGGACGTGTGAGGACATGTGAGGACTATGAGGACGTGAGAGGACGTGAGAGGACGTGAGAGGACGTGTGAGGACGTGAGAGGACGTGTGAGGACGTGAGAGGACGTGAGAGGACGTGTGAGGACGTGAGAGGACGTGAGAGGACATGAGAGGGCGTGTGAGGACATGTGAGGACTATGAGGACGTGAGAGGACGTGAGAGGACGTGAGAGGACGTGTGAGGACGTGAGAGGACGTGAGAGGACATGAGAGGGCGTGTGAGGACATGTGAGGACTATGAGGACGTGAGAGGACGTGAGAGGACGTGTGAGGACGTGAGAGGACGTGTGAGGACGTGAGAGGACGTGAGAGGACGTGAGAGGACGTGTGAGGACGTGAGAGGACGTGAGAGGACGTGAGAGGACGTGAGAGGACGTGTGAGGACGTGTGAGGACGTGAGAGGACGTGAGAGGACGTGTGAGGACGTGAGAGGACGTGAGAGGACGTGAGAGGACGTGTGAGGACGTGAGAGGACGTGAGAGGACGTGAGAGGACGTGAGAGGACGTGAGAGGACGTGTGAGGACGTGAGAGGACGTGAGAGGACGTGTGAGGACGTGAGAGGACGTGAGAGGACGTGTGAGGACGTGTGAGGACGTGAGAGGACGTGAGAGGACGTGAGAGGACGTGAGAGGACGTGTGAGGACGTGAGAGGACGTGAGAGGACGTGTGAGGACGTGAGAGGACGTGAGAGGACGTGTGAGGACGTGAGAGGACGTGAGAGGACGTGTGAGGACGTGAGAGGACGTGTGAGGACGTGAGAGGGCGTGTGAGGACGTGTGAGGACGTGTGAGGACGTGAGAGGACGTGAGAGGACGTGTGAGGACGTGAGAGGACGTGAGAGGACGTGAGAGGACGTGTGAGGACGTGAGAGGACGTGAGAGGACGTGAGAGGACGTGAGAGGACGTGAGAGGACGTGTGAGGACGTGAGAGGACGTGAGAGGACGTGTGAGGACGTGAGAGGACGTGAGAGGACGTGTGAGGACGTGTGAGGACGTGAGAGGACGTGAGAGGACGTGAGAGGACGTGAGAGGACGTGTGAGGACGTGAGAGGACGTGAGAGGACGTGTGAGGACGTGAGAGGACGTGAGAGGACGTGTGAGGACGTGAGAGGACGTGAGAGGACGTGTGAGGACGTGAGAGGACGTGAGAGGACGTGAGAGGACGTGAGAGGGCGTGTGAGGACGTGAGAGGACGTGAGAGGACGTGAGAGGACGTGAGAGGACATGAGAGGGCGTGTGAGGACATGTGAGGACTATGAGGACGTGAGAGGACGTGAGAGGACGTGAGAGGACGTGTGAGGACGTGAGAGGACGTGAGAGGACGTGAGAGGACTATGAGGACGTGAGAGGACGTGAGAGGACGTGAGAGGACGTGAGAGGACGTGTGAGGACGTGTGAGGACATGTGAGGACTATGAGGAAGTGAGAGGAAGTGAGAGGACGTGAGAGGACGTGTGAGGACGTGAGAGGACGTGAGAGGACGTGTGAGGACGTGAGAGGGCGTGTGAGGGCGTGTGAGGACGTGAGAGGACGTGAGAGGACTATGAGGACGTGAGAGGACGTGTGAGGACGTGAGAGGACGTGAGAGGACTATGAGGACTTGTGAGGACGTGTGAGGACGTGAGAGGACGTGAGAGGACTATGAGGACGTGTGAGGACGTGAGAGGACGTGAGAGGACTATGAGGACGTGTGAGGACGTGAGAGGACGTGTGAGGACGTGTGAGGACGTGAGAGGACGTGAGAGGACGTGTGAGGACGTGAGAGGACGTGAGAGGACTATGAGGACGTGTGAGGACGTGAGAGGACGTGTGAGGACGTGTGAGGACGTGAGAGGACGTGAGAGGACGTGTGAGGACGTGAGAGGACGTGTGAGGACGTGAGAGGACGTGAGAGGACGTGAGAAGACATGTGAGGACGTGTGAGGACGTGTGAGGACGTGTGAGGACGTGTGAGGACGTGTGAGGACGTGTGAGGACGTGAGAGGACGTGTGAGGACATGAGAGGACGTGAGAGGACTATGAGGACTTGTGAGGACGTGTGAGGACGTGAGAGGACATGAGAGGACTACGAGGACATGAGAGGACATGAGAGGACATGAGGACGTGTTTGAGGGTTTTACTTACTGCCAGTATTTTGTCTCCGATCTGGAGACGTCCATCGCGGTGCGCCGCTCCGCCCTCGATGATCTTAGTCACGTAGATGCTGTTGTCTCCTGGAACGTGTTGGTTCCCCACACCACCCGCTATGCTGAAGCCCAGACCTGGACCAGACAGGGACCAGATAGGGACAGGAGCACATAGGGACAGACCACACAGGGACAGGACCACACAGGGACCAGATAGGGACAGGACCAGACAGGGACAGGACCAGACAGGGACCAGATAGGGACAGGACCACATAGGGACAGGACCACATAAGGACAAGACCACACAGGGACAGGACCACATAGGAACAGGACCACACAGGGACCAGATAGGGACAGGACCACATAGGGACAGGACCACATAAGGACAAGACCACACAGGGACAGGACCACATAGGAACAGGACCACATAGGAACAGGACCACATAGGAACAGGACCACATAGGAACACGACCACATAGGAACAGGACCACATAAGGACATGACCACATAAGGACAGGACCACACAGGGACAGGACCACACAGGGACAGACCACATAGGAACAGGACCACACAGGGACATACCACACAGGGACAGGACCACACAGGGACCAGATAGGAACAGGACCACATAGGAACAGGACCACATAAGGACAGGACCACACAGGGACAGGACCACATAGGGACAGGACCACATAGGGACAGGACCACACAGGGACATACCACACGGGGACATACCACACAGGGACCAGATAGGAACAGGACCACATAGGAACAGGACCACATAGGAACAGGACCACATAAGGACAGGACCACACAGGGACAGGACCACATAGGGACAGGACCACACAGGGACATACCACACAGGGACCAGATAGGAACAGGACCACATAGGTACAGGACCAGACAGGGACAGGACCAGATAGGAACAGGACCACATAGGTACAGGACCAGACAGGGACAGGACCAGATAGGAACAGGACCACATAGGGACAGGACCACATAAGGACAGGACCACACAGGGACAGGACCACACAGGGACAGGACCACATAGGAACAGGACCACATAAGGACAGGACCACATAGGGACAGGACCACACAGGGACAGGACCACACAGGGACCAGATAGGAACAGGACCACATAGGAACAGGACCACATAAGGACAGGACCACACAGGGACAGGACCACATAGGGACAGGACCACACAGGGACATACCACACGGGGACATACCACACAGGGACCAGATAGGAACAGGACCACATAGGTACAGGACCAGACAGGGACAGGACCAGATAGGAACAGGACCACATAGGTACAGGACCAGACAGGGACAGGACCAGATAGGAACAGGACCACATAGGGACAGGACCACATAAGGACAGGACCACACAGGGACAGGACCACACAGGGACAGGACCACATAGGAACAGGACCACATAAGGACAGGACCACATAGGGACAGGACCACACAGGGACAGACCACATAGGAACAGGACCACACAGGGACATACCACACAGGGACAGACCACATAGGGACAGGACCGGACAGGACCACATAGGGACATACCACACAGGGACAGACCACACAGGGACAGACCACACAGGGACAAGACCAGACAGGGACAAGACCAGACAGGGACAGACCACACAGGGACAGACCACACAGGGACAGGACCACATAGGGACAAGACCAGACAGGGACAAGACCAGACAGGGACAGACCACACAGGGACAGACCACACAGGGAAAGACCACACAGGGACAAGACCAGACAGGGACAAGACCAGACAGGGACATACCACACAGGGACAGACCACACAGGGACAAGACCACACAGGGACAGACCACACAGGGAAAGACCACACAGGGACAAGACCAGACAGGGACAGACCACACAGGGACAGACCACACAGGGACAAGACCAGACAGGGACAAGACCAGACAGGGACAGACCACACAGGGACAGACCACACAGGGAAAGACCACACAGGGACAAGACCAGACAGGGACAAGACCAGACAGGGACATACCACACAGGGACAGACCACACAGGGACAAGACCACACAGGGACAGACCACACAGGGAAAGACCACACAGGGACAAGACCAGACAGGGACAGACCACACAGGGACAAGACCACACAGGGACAGACCACACAGGGAAAGACCACACAGGGACAAGACCAGACAGGGACAAGACCAGACAGGGACAGACCACACAGGGACAAGACCACACAGGGACATACCACACAGGGACAGGACCACACAGGGACAGACCACACAGGGACAAGACCAGACAGGGACAAGACCAGACAGGGACAGACCACACAGGGACAGGACCACACAGGGACAGACCACACAGGGACAAGACCAGACAGTTTAAAACCTTAGTGATGAATCAAGTGAGGACGGTTCTTAAGGAACACATTTAAAACCCTTCAGATGAACACAGTGAGTAACTAATAACCGAGAAGAACCTTTACATTCTGAAACCAACTCAGCTGTTCGTCTCCTCGTCTCCTTTCCTACCTTTAGGCCCTTTCATCAGTTTGATTTGTGTGATGCGTTCGCTCGGTGGGCGTCGCCGCAGGACGTAGAGCCTGACGACAGGCCCCGCCTCCTTCAGCGCCTCCACCGCGATGGAGTGAGTGACCTCACGCACGTCCACATCGTTCACGAACACGATGCTGTCGTTCACCCTGGAGACAAGGACAGAACCAGAACCGCTGTGAGGACGTCTGGCCCCAGTACTGGTGCTAAAGGGTTCGGACCTGGTTTTAATGTTCAGGCAAGAACCACGTTCAGACAAGAACCACGTTCAGACAAGAACCGGGTTTTGGTGAGAACCAAGTTCAGGTAACAACCGGGTTCAGACAAGAACCAGGTTCAGACAGGAACCGGGTTCAGGCCAGAATCAGGTCTAGGTTAGAGCCAGGTGAGGGACTCGGCGGTACCTGAGGCGCCCGTCCTGGGCGGCGGCTCCTCCAGGGATGATCTTGGTGATGAAGATGGACGGGTCGTCTCCAATGTGAGGATTATCGGTTCCTCCTGCGATGCTGAAGCCCAGACCAGAGTTCCCCTGAACACACAATAACACACATTAACACACATTAACACACATTAACACACAATAACACACATCAACACACATTAACACACAATAACACACATGAACACACATAGTAACACATATTAACACACACATTAACACACAGTAACACACACAATAACACACAGTAACACACACATCAACACACATTAACACACATCAACACACATTAACACACATCAACAGACAATAACACACATCATTAACACACAGTAACATACAATAACACACATCAACACACAGTAACACACATTAACACACAATAACACACAACACTGGGACTTTTTTGTTTCCTGTTTTTCCCTGCCTGTCAATAAATCCTTCTTTGAGAAAGAACTCTGTTGTCCTGTAGCTGCATTTGGGTCCGTGAACACACCACACCTTAACAGAATGGACTGACCCACATTATGGACTCAACAGCTGCAGCAGGATCAACTCCTACAGATCCCCTGCAGGTCGTGATCACCAACCAAGGAGTTCTTCTGGGACAGCAAGGCCACCTGCTGCACGATCTACGGGGATCACAGCAAGCCCTCAGAACGGAGGTGTCCGAGATTGGCAGCATGGTGGAAGGACTCGCTCAACCCCCAAGAACAGACGGCGGGGACCGAGCAACCGATCCGTGAGTCGTTCGGCCCGTCTCCTGCACCTTTCCACGGAGACATGAGGGGATGTAGAGGTTTCCTACTCCAGACGGCGTTTGTGTTCAGCCCCGCACGTGTGCATCAAACAGTTCTAAGACGGCCTCTCTGACCGGGTTGTTACATGGCCGTGCAGGTTCATCCACAACCTGTTGGACACAGTTTCTTTTGAGCAATTCCTGGAGGCGTTGAAGAGCGCTTTCGCCCATCCTTCGTACTCTCAGGATCCTGGCCGGCGAGTCCGGTTGGGAGGAGAGGGCGCTGAAGGGGGTTTACCTCAGCAGCCTTTCAGAGGCATTAAAGGACAAGCTCATCGTTCTGGAGGAGGCCAGGACACAGGAGGACCTGATCACTCTCTCATCCGACTGGATACTCGGTTGCCGGAACATCAGAGCAACAGGTTCTCGGCACCGGTTCACCAGCCCTTCACCGCTCCCGGTCGCCGGTCTCCAGTCCACCACCCCGTCGCCGCAGTCCAGGCCACCAGCACTCGCCCCTTCCGGTCCCCCGTCCCAAGGACCGGGATGAACCCATGCAGTTGGGACGTTTCCACCTGTCTCAGGGGGAGAGGGAGCGAGGAATTTATCTGCCCGGTGCGACCAAATGACAGAGCTCGTCAGTAGGAGTGGGAATAGTGGCGAGCGTCTCTACCCAATTTCCCAGTCCCAAACCACCTCCAGCTAAGCTATGCCTACCGTCCGGTCCTCTACCGGTCTTGGCACTCATTGACTCCGGAGCGGAACAGAGCTTTTTGGACTCTTCCTTAGTGGCCGGTCCCCTCTGACCGGAAGAAGCTCCAGCAGTTCCTTGGGTTCTGCTAACTACAGCCAGACGCCGTCACCCCTAACCAGACTCACCTCCTCAAAGGTGAATTTTTCCCAGTTCATCTCCCAGGTCTGGAAGACGTTCTGCCGCAGCCTCTCCTCCGGCTTTCATCCCCAAACTAATGAACAGACCAAGAAGCTTAACCAGGAGCTAGAAGCCATGCTCCGTTGTCTAACGGCGGCCAATCCGTCCTCCTGGAGTTGTCACCTGGCCTGCATACAGTACGCACACAACAGCCATACCTCCACGGCAACGGGCCTCTCACCCTTCGAGGCCTCCATTGGCTACCAACCTCCCCTTCTACCTAGCCAAGAGATCGAGATTTCAGTCCCGTCTGTCCAGAGCTACTATCGACGATGCAAGAAGGTCTGGAGAGAGACTTTTTCTTCGGTCTTCCGAACAGAACAAGCGTCTGGCTGACTGCCGCCGCACACCTGCACCCCACCTTTTTTTTTCATGTATCCCTTCTCAAGCCTGTACACTGCAGTCCTCTGAGGACTCTGTGCTGGTCTGGTTGACTTCAGGACTCTGTGCTGGTCTCGTTGAGTTCAGGACTCTGTGCTGGTCTGGTTGAGTTCAGGACTCTGTGCTGGTCTCTGGTCTGGGTGAGTTCAGGACTCCGTGCTGGTCTCTGGTCTGGGTGAGTTCAGGACTCCGTGCTGGTCTCTGGTCTGGGTGAGTTCAGGACTCCGTGCTGGTCTCTGGTCTGGTTGAGTTCAGGACTCCGTGCTGGTCTCTGGTCTGGGTGAGTTCAGGACCAGACTGTCTTTCATCATTGTGTAAATATAAGAGTTGCGTCCTGTCGCTTTAAGACGTCTGAACACAAGCGGCAGGTTAAAGTTCACGTGTTTGATTCCTAAAATAACCGGTGTTTTAAAATAAGCTGTTTTCTATTTCTGGAGCTTTGAAACAGTTTCTAAAAACAACTGGTGGAAACACAGACACACACATACACACAGACACATACTACACACTGTAACACAAACACAATACACACTATAACACACACAATATACACACAATACACACTATAACACACACACACACACACTACACACTGTAACACACGTACATACACAAAATACACACTGTAACATACACAATATACACACAATAAACACTGTAACACACAAACATTACACACTATAACACACACAATATACACACAATACACACTGTAACACACACACACATTCCACACTATAACACACACAATATACACACAATACACACTGTAACACACACACACACAATACACACTGTGACACCACCCACCACTGTGATCTTTACAGACTGGTGGATCGGCCCTGCCTTCATACCAGGCGGCTACAACACTGCTGCTCGTGGTCTACAAATCCATTTTGGGATTGACCCCTCGCTGCCTCTCAAATCTTCTGCACATTTCTGACAGCAATCGCCGTTTAAGATCCAGTGACTTCATTAGGCTCATCATTCCAAAAGTCTGTACTGTGTTTGGTCATAACTCCTTTCATGTTGCCGCTGCAAATGATGGAACTCACTACAGAACACGCTCACACTACCAGCTCTCAACTCTCAACATGTTCAAACTAAAGCTGCAGCAAGTCATGGTTGGTGCTGTACTTGCTGACCAGCCCTCACTTCTCTCTCTCTCTTCCATTCTTACAAAGAACATCCAGTAATCCGCCTTGTGTTGTACATAGTGTTTATTAATGTACCTGTGTTGTTTTTATCCATGTTCTCATGTGTTGTCATGCTGTATTGTATCTGTGCTGTTTGTGTCACTGTACTGCCTCTTGTCAGCTCATCACTGTAAACAAGAACTGGTTCTCAATTGATTTTACCTGGTTAAATAAAGGTCAAATTAAAAAATAAAAATACACACTATAACACGCACACATATGTATCAGGATCCGTTAGAGACAAAGTGTTACAGTGTGTGTTGTGTATGTTGTGTGTACTGTGTCACAGTGTGTGTTAACCGGTGTTACAATGTGCATTACAGTGTGTAGTATGTGTGTATTATTTTGTGTGTATAGTGTGTGTGTGTGTGTTACAGTGTGTATTGTATTTTATAGTGTGTCCTCTGTGTGTGTATAGTGTGTATATGTGTGTTTATATTGTGTACAGAGTGTAACAGGGTGTATAAGGTGTATAGTGTGTTTAATAGTGTGTACAGTGTGTAACAGAGTGTATAGTGTGTGTGTAACAGGGTGTAAAGTGTGTGTATAGTGTGTGTAAATAAAGTGTATATAACGTGTCTCACCCTCTCCAGAGTGATCTCCTCGTACTCCAGTTCTCCTTCTGATCCGTTCATCTGTAAAAACAGAAAAATGTTTTAATCTCATGCAGCATCTCTCTGCTCGTCTCCACGGCAACGCCATGGTAACTGCTGTCGAGCTCTCAGGGGGCCGGTTACTAGGCAACTGTAACTGTAGCTATGGCGACCACCTCTCCCTGCTTCCCTCTCTCTGTCACATCATGATTATTACATTGTTATTACAGCCGAGTGATGCTACAGCCGAGTGTTATTACAGCCGAGTGATGCTACAGCCGAGTGTTATTACAGCCGAGTGATGCTACAGCCGAGTGTTATTACAGACGAGTGTTATTACAGACGAGTGTTGTTACAGCCGACTGTTGCTACAGCCGAGTGTTGCTACAGCCGAATGTTGCTACAGCCGAGTGTTATTACAGCCGAATGTTGCTACAGCCGAGTGTTATTACAGCCGAGTATTTCTACAGCCGAGTGTTGCTACAGCCGAGTGTTGCTACAGCCGAGTGTTATTACAGCCTGGTGTTGTTACAGCCAAGTGTTGCTACAGCCGAGTGTTGCTACAGCCGAGTGTTATTACAGACGAGTGTTATTACAGACGAGTGTTATTACAGCCTGGTGTTGCTACAGACGAGTGTTATTACAGCCGAGTGTTGCTACAGCCGAGTGTTATTACAGACGAGTGTTATTACAGACGAGTGTTGTTACAGCCGACTGTTGCTACAGCCGAGTGTTGCTACAGCCGAATGTTGCTACAGCCGAGTGTTATTACAGCCGAGTATTTCTACAGCCGAGTGTTGCTACAGCCGAGTGTTGCTACAGCCGAGTGTTATTACAGCCTGGTGTTGTTACAGCCAAGTGTTGCTACAGCCGAGTGTTGCTACAGCCGAGTGTTGCTACAGCCGAATGTTGTTACAGCCGAGTGTTGCTACAGCCGAGTGTTGCTACAGACGAGTGTTATTACAGCCGAGTATTGCTACAGCCGAGTGTTGCTACAGACGAGTGTTATTACAGCCGAGTATTGCTACAGCAGAGTATTGCTACAGCCGAGTGTCGCTACAGCCGAGTGTCGCTACAGCCGAGTGTCGCTACAGCCGAGTGTTATTACAGCCGAGTGTTACTACAGCCGAGTGATGTTACAGCCGAGTGTTGCTACAGCCGAGTGTTATTACAGCCGAGTATTATTACAGACGAGTGTTATTACAGACGAGTGTTATTACAGCCGAGTATTATTACAGACGAGTGTTATTACAGACGAGTGTTATTACAGACGAGTGTTGCTACAGCCGAGTATTATTACAGACGAGTGTTATTACAGCCTGGTGTTGCTACAGACGAGTGTTATTACAGCCGAGTGTTATTACAGCCGAGTATTATTACAGACGAGTGTTATTACAGACGAGTGTTATTACAGCCGAGTGTTGCTACAGCCGAGTGTTATTACAGACGAGTGTTATTACAGCCGAGTGTTGTTACAGCCGACTGTTGCTACAGCCGAGTGTTGCTACAGCCGAATGTTGCTACAGCCGAGTGTTATTACAGCCGAGTATTGCTACAGCCGAGTGTTGCTACAGCCGAGTGTTGCTACAGCCGAGTATTATTACAGACGAGTGTTATTACAGCCTGGTGTTGCTATAGACGAGTGTTATTACAGCCGAGTGTTGCTACAGCCGAGTGTTATTACAGACGAGTGTTATTACAGACGAGTGTTATTACAGCCGAGTGTTGTTACAGCCGACTGTTGCTACAGCCGAGTGTTGCTACAGCCGAGTGTTGCTACAGCCGAATGTTGCTACAGCCGAGTGTTATTACAGCCGAGTATTGCTACAGCCGAGTGTTATTACAGCCTGGTGTTGTTACAGCCAAGTGTTGCTACAGCCGAGTGTTGCTACAGCCGAGTGTTGCTACAGCCGAATGTTGTTACAGCCGAGTGTTGCTACAGCCGAGTGTTAGTACAGCCGAGTATTGCTACAGCCGAGTGTCGCTACAGCCGAGTGTCGCTACAGCCGAGTGTCGCTACAGCCGAGTGTTATTACAGCTGAGTATTGCTACAGCCGAGTATTGCTACAGCCGAGTGTCGCTACAGCCGAGTGTTGCTACAGCCGAGTGTTATTACAGCCGAGTATTGCTACAGCCGAGTGTTATTACAGCCGAGTATTGCTACAGCCGAGTGTCGCTACAGCCGAGTGTCGCTACAGCCGAGTGTCGCTACAGTCGAGTGTTATTACAGCCGAGTATTGCTACAGCCGAGTATTGCTACAGCCGAGTGTCGCTACAGCCGAGTGTTATTACAGCCGAGTGTTATTACAGCCGAGTGTTACTACAGCCGAGTGTTATTACAGCCTGGTGTTGCTACAGCCGAGTGTTATTACTGCTGAGTGTTATTACAGCCTGGTGTTGCTACAGCCGAGTGTTATTACTGCCGAGTGTTATTACAGCCGAGTGTTATTACAGCCTGGTGTTGCTACAGCCGAGTGTTATTACAGCCGGGTGTTGCTACAGCCGAGTGTTATTACAGCCGAGTATTGCTACAGCCGAGCGTCGCTACAGCCGAGCGTTATTACAGCCGAGTGTTATTACAGCCTGGTGTTGTTACAGCCAAGTGTTGCTACAGCCGAGTGTTATTACAGCCGAGTGTTATTACAGCCGAGTATTACTACAGCCAAGTATTGCTACAGCCAAGTGTCGCTACAGCCGAGTGTTATTACAGCTGAGTGTTATTACAGCCTGGTGTTACTACAGCCGAGTGTTATTACAGCCTGTTCTTGCTACAGCCGAGTGTTATTACAGCCGAGTGTTGTTACAGCCGAGTGTTGCTACAGCCGAGTGTTATTACAGCCGAGTGTTACTACAGCCGAGTGTTATTACAGCCTGCTGTTGCTACAGCCGAGTGTTATTACTGCCGAGTGTTATTACAGCCTGGTGTTGCTACAGCCGAGTGTTATTACAGCCATGTGTTGCTACAGCCGAGTGTTATTACAGCCGAGTGTTGCTACAGCCGAGTGTTGCTACAGCCGAGTGTTATTACAGCCTGGTGTTACTACAGCCGAGTGTTATTACAGCCGAGTGTTGTTACAGCCGAGTGTTGCTACAGCCGAGTGTTATTACAGCCGAGTGTTGCTACAGCCGAGTGTTATTACAGCCGAGTGTTATTACAGCCTGGTGTTGCTACAGCCGAGTGTTATTACAGCCGAGTGTTATTACAGCCTGGTGTTGCTACAGCCGAGTGTTATTACAGCCTGGTGTTGCTACAGCTGAGTGTTATTACAGCCGAGTGTTGTTACAGCCGAGTGTTATTACAGCCGAGTGTTGTTACAGCCTGGTGTTGCTACAGCCGAGTGTTATTACAGCCTGGTGTTGCTACAGCCGAGTGTTATTACAGCCGAGTGTTGTTACAGCCGAGTGTTATTACAGCCGAGTGTTGTTACAGCCTGGTGTTGCTACAGCCGAGTGTTATTACAGCCGAGTGTTATTACAGCCTGGTGTTATTACAGACGAGTGTTATTACAGACGAGTGTTATTACAGCCGAGTGTTACTACAGCCGAGTGTTGTTACAGCCGAGTGTTATTACAGCCGAGTGTTGCTACAGCCTGGTGTTGCTACAGCCTGGTGTTGCTACAGCCTGGTGTTGCTACAGCCTGGTGTTTGGGAGGTTGCCGAGTGTTGCTACTCGCTGGTGTTGCTACAGCCTGGTGTTTGGCAGGTTGCCGAGTGTCAGTATAATCAGAGCTAAATATAACATATAATGTAATGAATGCACAGGGATATGTGTACAGATTGTAAACCCTCCAAGGATATTTTGTAATTTGTGATTCTGGGCTGTACAAAATAAAGTGTATTGAACCTGGCAACAGGTTCAGAGTGGAGTTCAAATTGGGAGTATTACTACAACACATCACAGAAGTAGCAATACACTTTCCCGTTATTGTGTATTGTGTTAATATGTAAAATAAAACGGACAAGTCTCTGTCTGAATGTGTCCTTTCTAACAGATGTTCTTTGGTTTAGTAGACGGAGAAGTAAACTTTTCAAAGAGACAAAGATCCTCTGAGCAACAGATGAAAAAGAGAAGAAATCAACCAGAAGCTTAGAATGAAGCAGGAACAGCGTCCTGTTTCATTGTCAAGAGTTTCACAATAAAAGCAGCCTAGAACTAGCTGGAAAGACCTTTATCAACTCTCTTCTTCAGACTTCCCAGTAGGAACAGAAGGTTAGTCTCCAGTTATGAGCGGCTGTAGCTCATAGGGTAGACTGGTCGTCCTGAAACAACAAGGTAGCGGTTGGTTCCCTGGTCTCATAGTTCACATGTTGAAGTGTCCCTGAAGTGTCCTTGATAAGACACTGAACCCCAGTTGCTCTACAGGTGCCTCACAGCAGCACACCGCTCATTAGTTACTAAGGATGGTTAAATGCAGAAGACCTATTTCATGTATGTATGTAAAAAGTATGTAATATGACAAATAAAAATATATAGTTTGCACCGTTGGACCATCAGATGATCACACTGAGAGACACGTCGTGATGACCTCGGCTTCACGTTAATGTTCCCCAGTGTGTCGCCTCAACAGGATTAACACCTTTTATTAATCGACTCTCCAGAAACTCTTTTTGAACTGGTTTCAACACAAACACCAACAATCCTGTCTGCCTGTCTGTCTGTCTGTCTGCCTGTCTGTCTGTCCTGAACAGGGTCCCTGCAGGGCTGCACAGCTGTCAACACTACACCACTCGTGTGTTGGTCTCTGGAGGAGCTTCAGTAGTTATATAACAGAGAGAGAAAGAGGCAGTTACAGTTCACTGTGAATTAATTAAACCTCTTCACTTCCCATGACAGCTATCTCTCTCTCTCTCTCTCTCTCTCTCTCTATATATATATATATATATATATATATATATATATATATATCCGTGGTTCTGTCTCTCCACCATGCAGGGGGAGATGATGGAAGGCCGGCTGTTTAGAAAGGTCAGAACCATGAAAACCTCTCCACGTTCATCAAACTCTGCGAGTCCAGGACAGACCTGAAACACGACCTACAAGTCTAGACCACGAGATACAAGTCTAGACCACGAGGTGCGAGTCTGGACCACAAGATATGAGTATGAACCAAGAGGTACGAGTCTGGACCACAAGATATGAGTATGAACCAAGAGGTACGAGTCTGGACCACAACATATGAGTATGAACCAAGAGGTACGAGTCTGGACCACAACATATGAGGCTGTACCACAAGATACAAGTCTGAACCATGAGATGTACGACTGGACCACAAGATACGACACTGGACCAACAGATACAAGTGTGTACAAAGAGATGTGAGTCTAGACCACAAGACACGATTCTGGACCAACAGATACAAGTCTGGACCACAAGATATGAGTCTGGACCACAAGATGTGAGTCTGGAGCACAAGATACAATTCTGGATCATAAGATGTGAGTCTGGACCAAGAGATACTAATCTGGACCACAACATATGAGTCTGGAACACAAGATAACATTCTAGAACAAGAGATACAAGTCTGGAACACAAGATACTAGTCTGGACCACGAGATATGAGACTGGACTACAAGATAGAAGTGTGTACAAAGAGATGCGAGTCTGGACCACGAGATACAAGACTGGACCACGAGATACAAGACTGGACCACGAGATACAAGACTGGACCACAAGATACTAGATTGGACCACAAGATACAAGACTGGACCACGAGATACAAGTGTGTACAAAGAGATGCGAGTCTGAACCATGAGATACGACACTGAACCAACAGTTACACCTGTGTACAATGAGATACGAGTCTGGACCACAAGATACGATACTGGACCAACAAATACAAGTCTGGACCACGAGATACGAGACTGGACCACGAGATACAAGTGTGTACAAAGAGATGCGAGTCCATGGACCACGAGATATGTGGTGGCGGGGGTGCCGGAGCGGTCCGGGCGGTCAGGGCGTGAGTCTGCCCCTCTGCCTGGGCCTGGAGTGCCTCAAGGAACTGCCTGTTCGCCTCTGCCTGGTCCCGCTGCATAGCGGCAATTACCCCAAGCATCTGCCCCAGCGCAATAATCGTCTGGGTGGTGCCCGTTGCTCTCCATGCTTTTTTAAGGGGCCCCATGTTGGGCGCCAGTGTAACGAACTCCCGTTACCCCAGTGAGTTTTCCCTCAGCGCAATGACGCCAGCACACCAGGTTTCAAGGTTCATAACCGTTTAATTTGTTCCGACTCTAACGGACCGTCGGTCACCTCCGTCTCCCTCGAGCGTCTTGCTCGAGAACATATGATTCTGGACCAATAGATACAAGTATGGACCACGAGATACTAGTCTGGACCACAACATATGATTCTGGACCACAACATATGAGTCTGGACCACAACATATGAGTCTGGACCAATAGATACTAGTTTGAACCACAACATATGAGTCTGGACCACAACATACTAGTCTGGACCACAACATATGAGTCTGGACCACAACATACTAGTCTGGACCACAACATATGAGTCTGGACCACAACATACTAGTCTGGACCACAACATATGAGTCTGGACCACAACATATGAGTCTGGACCAATAAATACAAGTCTGGACCACAACATATGAGTCTGGACCACAAGATATGAGTCTGGACCAATAGATACAAGTCTGGACCACAACATAATAGTCTGGACCACGAGATACTAGTCTGGACCACAACATAATAGTCTGGACCACAACATATGAGTCTGGACCAATAGATACAAGTCTGGACCACAACATATGAGTCTGGACCACGAGATACTAGTCTGGACCAATAGATACAAGTCTGGACCACGAGATACTAGTCTGGACCAATAGATACTAGTCTGGACCAATAGATACAAGTCTGGACCACGAGATACTAGTCTGGACCAATAGATACAAGTCTGGACCAATAGATACAAGTCTGGACCACAACATATGAGTCTGGACCACGAGATACTAGTCTGGACCAATAGATACAAGTCTGGACCACAACATATGAGTCTGGACCACGAGATACTAGTCTGGACCAATAGATACAAGTCTGGACCGCAAGATACTAGTCTGGACCACAAGATATGAGTCTGGACAGCAACATATGAGTCTGGACCACGAGATACTAGTCTGGACCACAACATAAGAGTCTGGACCACAACATACGAGTCTGGACCACAACATACGAGTCTGGACCACGAGATACTAGTCTGGACCACAACATAAGAGTCTGGACCACAACATACTAGTCTGGACCACAACATACGAGTCTGGACCACGAGATACTAGTCTGGACCACAACATACGAGTCTGGACCACAACATATGAGTCTGGACCACGAGATACTGGTCTGGACCACAACATATGAGTCTGGACCACAACATATGAGTCTGGACCACGAGATACTGGTCTGGACCACAACATACCAGTCTGGACCATGACATACCAGTCTGGACTACGACATACCAGTCTGGACCACAAGGAACACACCTGCTCTTAGTCTGTTGCTTACTGAAATACATTTTAAGAGTCTGGTAGCTGGTTGAAATCCAAACATCAGTATCTCAGCTCACTAGAGGCAACAACATCAGCCAAAGATGTAAGTTGTAGCTCTGGGAAGAGTCGTTACTTTCAGCCGAAGCTCACAGTGTTGGAGACGAATCACTGTAGAATAAATGCATTTTTAATGTTGCTAAAGCTAGCATGCTAAGTAGAGTTAGCCAGGTTCAGCAGAGCCGAGCATATGAACAGAATCCAAGCAGAGTAGAACCAACATTATTGGTTCCACTACAGCCCCCCGGTCCAGCCCCGTGGTCCAGCCCCCCGGTCCAGTCCGCTCTAACCAGAGCCGGTACCGCGGTGATCAGTTAAAGAAGGAGGTCCTACCATCATCCTCTGCCTGTGCCTCTTTGCTCGCCTCACGTTGTTGATGAATCGTCTTCCCATCTTCTTAGCGTACCACACCGACACAAACATCACTCCCTGTCTCTCTCTCTCTGCCTGTCTCTCTCTCTCTCTCTTCAGGAGGACGGCTGTTACATAAAGACTGATGGAGTGACGGATGAATAATTAACAAGCCAACAGGAAGGAGAGAGAGGGAGGAGGGGGTCTCAGCAGAAGCTCGTTAGGTGTCGTTTCCTGGACCCGTTAACGAAGCCTCGACATGACTGACAGCTCAGCACATCACTCAGTCTTCCCTCGTTCATCCAGAGAGAGGGAGGAGGGGGGACAGAAAGAGAGAGAGAGGTGATAAACCAGAAGAACCTTTTGTGAGATGGAGAGGAAGGATGAGCGATCGAATCCCAACGAGAACAGCAAACAGAGAGAGAGAGAGAGAGAGAGAGGCTGTTTCTGGTTCTCTGTCCTCCCTCCTCCCTCTTCCCTCCTTCCCTCGCTCTCTTTCTGCTCCACTGCACAGCTTCTGTGGGTCTATGTCTCTCTATCACTCTCTCTCTACCTCTCTACCCCACTCTCTCTCTCTCTCTTTAGCTCTGGGCTGGCAGAATAATGACATCACAAAGGGGATGGGATTCCTTCAGAGAGAGAATGGGAGAGAGTGGTAGAAAGACATAGACCCAGAGAGAGAGAGAGAGAGAGAGAGAGAGTGGTAGA
>JBAMJR010000145.1:275000-292500 GCA_038501785.1 Myoxocephalus aenaeus | reverse complement strand
TGGTAACGATACTTCTGCAGAGACACAGATTACATGAGGCGTTAGCGTTAGCATAAGCATGTCCAGTGTTCCCATTACACTGATACCAGTATGTCCAGTGTTCCCACTACTCTGATACCAGTATGTCCAGTGTTCCCATTACACTGATACCAGTATGTCCAGTGTTCCCACTACTCTGATACCAGTATGTCCAGTGTTCCCACTACTCTGATACCAGTATGTCCAGTGTTCCCATTACACTGATACCAGTATGTCCAGTGTTCCCACTACTCTGATACCAGTATGTCCAGTGTTCCATTACACTGATACCAGTATGTCCAGTGTTCCCACTACTCTGATACCAGTATGTCCAGTGTCCCCATTGCACTGATACTAGTATGTCCAGTGTTCCCATTACACTGATACCAGTATGTCCAGTGTCCCCACTACACTGATACCAGTATGTCCAGTGTTCCCACTACACTGATACCAGTATGTCCAGTGTCCCCACTACACTGATACCAGTATGTCCAGTGTTCCCACTACTCTGATACCAGTATGTCCAGTGTTCCATTACACTGATACCAGTATGTCCAGTGTTCCCATTACACTGATACCAGTATGTCCAGTGTTCCCACTACTCTGATACCAGTATGTCCAGTGTTCCCATTACACTGATACCAGTATGTCTAGTGTCCCCACTACACTGATACCAGTATGTCCAGTGTTCCCACTACTCTGATACCAGTATGTCCAGTGTCTCCATAACACTGATAGCAGTATGTCCAGTGTTCCCATTACACTGATACCAGTATGTCCAGTGTTCCCACTACTCTGATACCAGTATGTCCAGTGTTCCCACTACTCTGATACCAGTATGTACAGTGTCCCCATTGCACTGATACTAGTATGTCCAGTGTTCCCACTACTCTGATACCAGTATGTCCAGTGTCTCCATAACACTGATACCAGTATGTCCAGTGTTCCCACTACTCTGATACCAGTATGTCCAGTGTCCCCACTACACTGATACCAGTATGTCCAGTGTTCCCACTACTCTGATACCAGTATGTCCAGTGTTCCCACTACTCTGATACCAGTATGTCCAGTGTCTCCATAACACTGATACCAGTATGTCCAGTGTTCCCATTACATACAGCTTCCTGTCACTTCCCGGGTTTCCCCCCAGCACCAGTGATACGAGGCCACTTGAGGTATCGTTTTATGAAGAAAAAAATGTGGCTGCACGCTCTGCCAGTCTGTGCCTCTCGCCTCCCTCCCTCCTGAGGTCAATGTAGGACGAGGCACAAACCATCCGATCAGCTCCAGCTGAGGCCATTTAGGCCTCTTCCCTGCACCTGTTCCCTGCACCTATTCCCTGAGCCACTCCCCTGCACCTGTTCCCTGAGCCACTCCCCTGCACCTGTTCCCTGCACCTTGCGTAATCCACCAGGACTAATGCTGCGTTCACACCAAACACGGCGCGAATTTTCCCAATAATTTTCCCAATGACGTGGGAACATCAAACGCCCTCATGCGAAAAAGCGAATGACGCTTTTTCGCAAGCTATCGTGTCTGTGCATTGACTTTGCATGTAATCTGGTCGTGCGTCAAATTCACACAGCATAACACAAAGCGATATCCGCGTGCGCTCCGGTGAAATGGCCCGATGAGGTCCATGCCGATTCGCTCGAACGGCACCTCCATTAATGGCAGAGGACGCAAAGGCGCCCTCGGAATGGCCGGGTGGTTTACCAATTGACACTCCGGGCAGGACGCTCACCAACAGCGCACATCCCCCCGGATGCCCGGCCAATAAAATCGGGTCATTATGTGTCTTTTCGTTTCCCATGTTACCAGCCATCGGGTTATAGTGAGCCGCCTGGAAAATCATTTCCCGGCGGCTTTTCTGCACCAGCAACTGGGTGTTCTCCTGCCCGGTCTGAGTGTACAGCCTGTCCCTAATCAATGAAAAGTGTGGATATGACTGCGCTGCGTCAGGGCGCAGCAGCTGACCATCAATTCTTATCACTTGGTCAAGGGCCGAGCGCAGAGTATCATCACGAGATTGCTTGAGTGGAAATGTTTCCATGGAGTGGAATTCGGGAGCCCGTGGAGACTCCGCCGGTTCCCTTTCCTGTCCGCAGCGTCGGACAACCTTGCGTCGCCGCTGAGCAGAGTGCACATACTGCATGACCCTGTCTGCCGTGAATGCACCCCCTCAGCCTGCCCCATTAATTTATTAAACCCCGGCCAATCGGTTCCCAAGATTAGAGGGTGCGTAAGGTGGGAGCTAACCGCAACCTTTACATTATGCTTTTTCCTCCTGTGCCCCCTGAATCAGGCTCTGGTGGATCATAGACTGTGTACAGCCGGAATCCACCATTGCCTGATGCGTACACCCCTGGATTCTTACCGGAACGCGGTACGTCGCTCCCGGACCGGGGGAGGGCGTTGGAGAGCCGGCAACCCGAATCACCTGGCCCACTTCCATCAGCGGGCACTCCGCTGATGGAAGTGGGCCAGGGGGTTTGAGGGACCCCCTGTGGGTTGGGAAGGGTGCCGGCGTTTGCTGTGGTCAGAAGACCTGGGGTGAGGGTGCCGCACCAGGAGCTGCGGAGGGGGCCTCTTCCGCGGGGCGGGCGTCGACCGCGCTGAAGCCGGTGTGCGATCCCTGACCGCAGGGAGGACCCGCCAGAGGCAGCCCCATGGCCGCTGTCTGCGCCTCCTCGGGGGGGAGAGGCATGAGACGACCGCCCACTCAGCCGCATGCCTCTGCCGTCGCCTCGAAGGTCTCAAGGAAAGACTGACTGTTGTCCGCCGCCGTCATCTGATGCAGTGCAACACCACCGCCAAGGTGGAGGGGTTCATCTCCGACGGAGCTGCAGCTACCCGGGGGCGAGCTGTTCGGCCTGCCTCTCTGCCAGGAGCGCCCCCAGGACCGTTACACCAATGGCGGGCCGTGCATTTTCTACCTGGGCCTTCTCTGCTGTCTGATATCGTTTACATAAATACGCGCATGACGGGATGCTGCGTCATTAACGGACATGTAGTCCACATCAACAAGAACAAATTCCTTAGAACCAGTCACATTGAGTTATAAAAAAACATGATAAAACAATCCAACAAAACTGCAGCACTAAAACACTGCACACTCAAGCCATCAGAAGGAATGATATTAATGATTTAATAAAAACAACACTGTGGCGGCAGGGTTGGCTCAGCTGCAGAGGGAACTGAGCTGAGGGTGTGGTTCAGGGAACAGGTGCCGGGATGAGGTGTGATCAGCCTCAGCTGGGGGCAATGTGTGTGTCTCTCCTGTTAAAACAGGAGTAGCGTCTTAGGAACGGGAAAGAGCATTGAGCAGAGGCAACGCGGCCGTAACAGCTGTTACGGTCGGAGGAGAAGACGAGCCAAGGGGCAAGTCCAGGAGCGCACACCAACAGCTGATAAATAAAAGCTATTAAGAAACCGCAAATCCTAGCGTGTTGCCCTTTGTGCTGCCCGAGACTCGCGGGGCTAACAGAGGTTCGTTACAAACACCAGAGACACATTAACACAACGCCACTGCAGATGTAACAACACAAAGCAGTTCACTCACCAGCTGCTGTTCACTTAAAGACAAAGTCCATCCTCCTCTCTTTGTTAACAAACAGCTCAATGACGCGGTTGTTCAGTTTACCGGTGCGCTTCAGTTCAGTACCAGCTCCTTCTCGATGGCCATGGACCAGTGAGGACAGCCGAGCCTCATGTTTTAGGGCGGGAGATGGCCGCTCACAGTGGCAGTCGATATTAGGATCGTCACCACCAAACATGCCCGTAACCCTCCGTGAGAAAGGCGTCATCGGTAAATCCACCAGCAAGTCTGTTTCTCCTCCTCCTTCAGCCATTGAGTGTTAAAACAAACTAAGAATGTCTTAACTTCTCTGACTACTACTGAGTTCTGCTAGCAGCTAGCTAGCTTTCTGTTGACACAGAAGTCACGCTGGCCCTCTGACCAATCACACGTTCAGTGTCTGCATGCAGGCCCTGGCACATCAAAGAATACACCCAGCATGTCAACCTAAAGTTCTGATTGGTTGAAGACTATGACAATCACGACAACGTCCCCGTGTACTTTAATCTGCAAAGACCAGATAGAAGGCCTCTGCTTCCATAGAGACATAGAGATGAAATCTGATTGGATGAAAACTCTCCTTAACCAGCTGCACTAGAAGCAACGCTGCAGGCTGGAAACAGAGCAACAGAGGAAGACAGGAGGTGTGCAATGTAAATATAGGACTAGACCAGGACTATAACACCTGTAAATATAGGACTAGACCAGGACTATAACACCTGTAAATATAGGACTAGACCAGGACTATAACACCTGTAAATATAGAACTAGACCAGGACTATAACACCTGTAAATATAGGACTAGACCAGGACTATAACACCTGTAAATATAGAACTAGACCAGGACTATAACACCTGTAAATATAGGACTAGACCAGGACTATAACACCTGTAAATATAGAACTAGACCAGGACTATAACACCTGTAAATATAGGACTAGACCAGGACTATAACACCTGTAAATATAGGACTAGACCAGGACTATAACACCTGTAAATATAGGACTAGATCAGGACTATAACACCTGTAAATATAGGACTAGACCAGGACTATAACACCTGTAAATATAGGACTAGACCAGGACTATAACACCTGTAAATATAGACCTAGACCAGGACTATAACACCTGTAAATATAGGACTAGATCAGGACTATAACACCTGTAAATATAGGACTAGACCAGGACTATAACACCTGTAAATATAGACCTAGACCAAGACTATAACACCTGTAAATATAGAACTAGACCAGGACTATAACACCTGTAAATATAGACCTAGACCAGGACTATAACACCTGTAAATATAGGACTAGATCAGGACTATAACACCTGTAAATATAGGACTAGACCAGGACTATAACACCTGTAAATATAGACCTAGACCAGGACTATAACACCTGTAAATATAGAACTAGACCAAGACTATAACACCTGTAAATATAGAACTAGACCAGGACTATAACACCTGTAAATATAGGACTAGACCAGGACTATAACACCTGTAAATATAGAACTAGACCAAGACTATAACACCTGTAAATATAGGACTAGACCAGGACTATAACACCTGTAAATATAGGACTAGACCAGGACTATAACACCTGTAAATATAGGACTAGACCAGGACTATAACACCTGTAAATATAGAACTAGACCAGGACTATAACACCTGTAAATATAGGACTAGACCAGGACTATAACACCTGTAAATATAGACCTAGACCAGGACTATAACACCTGTAAATATAGAACTAGACCAGGACTATAACACCTGTAAATATAGAACTAGATCAGGACTATAACACCTGTAAATATAGGACTAGATCAGGACTATAACACCTGTAAATATAGGACTAGATCAGGACTATAACACCTGTAAATATAGAACTAGACCAGGACTATAACACCTGTAAATATAGACCTAGACCAGGACTATAACACCTGTAAATATAGAACTAGACCAAGACTATAACACCTGTAAATATAGACCTAGACCAGGACTATAACACCTGTAAATATAGAACTAGACCAGGACTATAACACCTGTAAATATAGACCTAGACCAGGACTATAACACCTGTAAATATAGAACTAGACCAGGACTATAACACCTGTAAATATAGAACTAGATCAGGACTATAACACCTGTAAATATAGACCTAGACCAGGACTATAACACCTGTAAATATAGACCTAGACCAGGACTATAACACCTGTAAATATAGGACTAGACCAGGACTATAACACCTGTAAATATAGGACTAGACCAGGACTATAACATTTGCGTGAAATACCAAATTCTATTTTTTAACGGCGTCGTTCACGGATGGATGAAGTTCCGTTCAAGAATTGCTATCGCAAAAGTCGACTCTTAATCTCCGATCGTTGCATCTCTGGAGTTGAATTAGTTGACTTAGTTGTTAGTTAACCAGATAGTTAGTGATATGGTTTGGTGCCGTGCTTCTCCGTACGTTTACCGACATGAACGCAACACACAGAGTGACGCTGCATTCAAACCAGAGCGACCTGTTGCTCAACACAAGGTTATGGATCCAGGTTCCTCACTGCTAACAGCTAGCTACCGGCTGGAGCTAGCCTGAGTCAACATACATGCTAATGTGGCCACGCTAACCACACACACACACACACACACACACACACACACACACACACACACACACACACACACACGTGAAAAGAGAGCGAGACGCAGCGTTTTAAATGAAAACATGATGAAAGCAGCAAACACACAGACATGAAACCCGGCATTCATGTTTTATGAGGACACACACGTGTGTCCTCATAAAACGTGTGTGTGTGTGTGTGTGTGTGTGTGTGTGTGTGTGTGTGTGTGTGTGTGTTTTGGCGGATGCATGCGAGCGGTCTGCTCTTACCTTGGTGGTGACAATGCAGAGGCAGTCCATATCCACACACACACTCACACACACACACACTCACACACACACATTTTCACACACGCTCACACACTCATAGTGGATCTCTCTCTCTCTCTCTCTCTCTCTCTCTCTCTCTCTCTCTTTGTCGCCCTCCCCCTCTCCCTCTCTCTCCTCGTCCGTCTGTCTGTCCTCGCTCGCTCTTGAGTCACTCGCTGGCTGATGGGAGAGGAGGAGGGGGGGGTTGGGCTCCTGTTGCCATGGCGTTATGCAGCTGTTGCTCCGGTGATGCTGCTGCAGCTGTTGCTAGGTAACAGCGATGGGTGTTGCCGTGTGTGTGTGTGAGTGAGTGAGTTCTCACCTGCCCAAGTGTGTGCGGTCGGCTCGTCGTCTGGTTCTCACACACCGTCAACTCGTAGAACTCCTGTATGTCTGTATACACACACACACACACACACACACACACACACACACACACACACACACACACACACACACACACACACACAGACTGTTTTTAGTCTTTGACCAATCATATCGCTTCTCCTTCATTAATGGAATGTTAAAAAGTACATTGAAACTATTACTGTAAATGTTAACATGTTTGTAATAATGCTAATAATGTTAATAATAATGTTAATAATGCTAATAATGTTAATATTATATGGTTTTACATGTCCATGTTTTTGTCATATTTCATTTAAATCTATTGATTAACTTCAAACTGATTGGTGACCTTTAATTCCTGGTGGTCAGAGAGTGTGTGTGTGTGTGTGTGTGTGTGTGTGTGTGTGTGTGTGTGTGTGTGTGTGTGTGTGTGTGTGTGTGTGTGTGTTACCCAGCAGGGCCTGGAACAGGTCACTCTGGAAGATGTTCAGCAGCTTCTCAGCGCGACCTTTGACCCCGTCAGCAGCTCCGGCCTGACAGGCCTCCATCGCCTGCAGAGCCCGCTCCGTGTCTGGGGAAGCAACCACATCAATAACCGTCATGTAAACACACAGGAAGTCCAGCAACTGTCATGTAAACACACAGGAAGTCCTGCAACTGTCATGTAAACACACAGGAAGTCCTGCAACTGTCATGTAAACACACAGGAAGTCCTGCAACTGTCATGTAAACACACAGGAAGTCCTGCAACTGTCATGTAAACACACAGGAAGTCCTGCAACTGTCATGTAAACACACAGGAAGTCCTGCAACTGTCATGTACTGTCATGTCTCCCAGCTCACCGTGCCAGCCCCCACCTGCCGGTGGATCACAAACTTCCTGACAGACAGGACGCAGCAGGTGAGGCTGGGAAAAATCATATCCAGCACCCGGACTATAAGCACTGGCGCCCCCCAGGGATGTGTGCTCTCTCCACTTCTCTTCTCCCTCTACACCATGACTGCACCTCAGGGGACCCGTCTGTTAAACTCCTGAAGTTCACAGACGACACAACGGTCATCGGCCTCATCAGCGACGGGGACGAGTCTGCGTACAGACGGGAGGTTGAACAGCTGGTTCTCTGGTGTGGTCAGAACCACCTGGAGCTGAACAAGGCCAAAACTGTAGAGATGACAGTGGACTTCAGGAGGAGCCCCCCATCACTACCCCCCCTCACAATACTCAACAGCACTGTTTCTGCGGTGGAGACCTTCAAGTTTCTGGGATCCACAATCTCCCGGGACCTGAAGTGGACCGCCAACATCAACACCATCCGGAAAAAGGCCCAGCAGAGGCTGAACTTCCTGATCCAGCTCAGGAAGTTCAACCTGCCTCAGGAGCTGCTGATCCTGTTCTACACCGCCATCATCCAGTCTGTCCTCTGCTCTTCATCACTGTGGTCTGGATCACCAAACAGGACAGAGTCAGACTACAGCGGATCGTCAGGTCTGCAGAGAGAACCATTGGTTCCAGCCTGCCCTCCATCCTGGACTTGCACACCTCCAGAGTCAGGAAGCGGGCTGTAAAGATCACCACAGACCCCTCACACCCTGGACACCAGCTGTTCACCTCCTCCCCTCTGGAAGGCGCTACAGAGCACTGTACGCCAAAACCACCAGACACAGAAACAGCTTCTTCCCACTGGAGTCACTCTGATGAACAGTTAAACAGACTCTTCATCTGCACTATCTGCACTTTTTTGTTGTTTTACTACTGTCTTTAATGTCCTTTTTATATTTTTTATATTTAGCTTGTATATTGTGTGGGAAAAAGTACGAAGAGCAAATGAAACCGGAGTCAAATTCCATGTATGTGAAAATTGACATGGCCATTAAAGCTGATTCTGATTCTGATTCTGATTCTGGTAAACACACAGGAAGTCCAGCAACTGTCATGTAAACACACAGGAAGTCCAGCAACTGTCATGTAAACACACAGGAAGTCCAGCAACTGTCATGTAAACACACAGGAAGTCCTGCAACTGTCATGTAAACACACAGAAAGTCCAGCAACTGTCATGTAAACACACAGGAAGTCCTGCAACTGTCATGTAAACACACAGGAAGTCCTGCAACTGTCATGTAAACACACAGGAAGTCCTGCAACCGTCATGTAAACACATAGGAAGTCCTGCAACTGTCATGTAAACACACAGGAAGTCCTGCAACTGTCATGTAAACACACAGGAAGTCCTGCAACCGTCATGTAAACACACAGGAAGTCCTGCAACTGTCATGTAAACACACAGGAAGTCCTGCAACTGTCATGTAAACACACAGGAAGTCTTGCAACTGTCATGTAAACACACAGGAAGTCCTGCAACTGTCATGTAAACACACAGGAAGTCCTGCAACCGTCATGTAAACACACAGGAAGTCCTGCAACTGTCATGTAAACACACAGGAAGTCCTGCAACTGTCATGTAAACACACAGGAAGTCCTGCAACTGTCATGTAAACACACAGAAAGTCCAGCAACTGTCATGTAAACACACAGGAAGTCCTGCAACTGTCATGTAAACACACAGGAAGTCCTGCAACTGTCATGTAAACACACAGGAAGTCCAGCAACTGTCATGTAAACACACAGGAAGTCCAGCAACTGTCATGTAAACACACAGGAAGTCCTGCAACTGTCATGTAAACACACAGGAAGTCCTGCAACTGTCATGTAAACACACAGAAAGTCCAGCAACTGTCATGTAAACACACAGGAAGTCCAGCAACTGTCATGTAAACACACAGGAAGTCCTGCAACTGTCATGTAAACACACAGAAAGTCCAGCAACTGTCATGTAAACACACAGGAAGTCCTGCAACTGTCATGTAAACACACAGGAAGTCCTGCAACTGTCATGTAAACACACAGGAAGTCCTGCAACTGTCATGTAAACACACAGGAAGTCCTGCAACCGTCATGTAAACACACAGGAAGTCCTGCAACTGTCATGTAAACACACAGGAAGTCTTGCAACTGTCATGTAAACACACAGGAAGTCCTGCAACTGTCATGTAAACACACAGGAAGTCCTGCAACCGTCATGTAAACACACAGGAAGTCCTGCAACTGTCATGTAAACACACAGGAAGTCCTGCAACTGTCATGTAAACACACAGGAAGTCTTGCAACTGTCATGTAAACACACAGGAAGTCCTGCAACTGTCATGTAAACACACAGGAAGTCCTGCAACCGTCATGTAAACACACAGGAAGTCATGCAACCGTCATGTAAACACACAGGAAGTCCTGCAACTGTCATGTAAACACACAGGAAGTCCTGCAACTGTCATGTAAACACACAGGAAGTCTTGCAACTGTCATGTAAACACACAGGAAGTCCTGCAACTGTCATGTAAACACACAGGAAGTCCTGCAACCGTCATGTAAACACACAGGAAGTCCTGCAACCGTCATGTAAACACACAGGAAGTCCTGCAACCGTCATGTAAACACACAGGAAGTCCTGCAACTGTCATGTAAACACACAGGAAGTCTTGCAACTGTCATGTAAACACACAGGAAGTCCTGCAACTGTCATGTAAACACACAGGAAGTCTCCACCATGTGATGAGACACCAGGTACCTGTACTCCTCCTCCATGTGATGAGACACCAGGTACCTGTACTCCTCCATGTGATGAGACACCAGGTACCTGTACTCCTCCATGTGATGAGACACCAGGTACCTGTACTCCTCCACCATGTGATGAGACACCAGGTACCTGTACTCCTCCATGTGATGAGACACCAGGTACCTGTACTCCTCCATGTGATGAGACACCAGGTACCTGTACTCCTCCATGTGATGAGACACCAGGTACCTGTACTCCTCCACCATGTGATGAGACACCAGGTACCTGTACTCCTCCATGTGATGAGACACCAGGTACCTGTACTCCTCCTCCATGTGATGAGACACCAGGTACCTGTACTCCTCCATGTGATGAGACACCAGGTACCTGTACTCCTCCACCATGTGATGAGACACCAGGTACCTGTACTCCTCCACCATGTGATGAGACACCAGGTACCTGTACTCCTCCACCATGTGATGAGACACCAGGTACCTGTACTCCTCCTCCATGTGATGAGACACCAGGTACCTGTACTCCTCCTCCATGTGATGAGACACCAGGTACCTGTACTCCTCCTCCATGTGATGAGACACCAGGTACCTGTACTCCTCCATGTGATGAGACACCAGGTACCTGTACTCCTCCATGTGATGAGACACCAGGTACCTGTACTCCTCCTCCATGTGATGAGACACCAGGTACCTGTACTCCTCCATGTGATGAGACACCAGGTACCTGTACTCCTCCTCCATGTGATGAGACACCAGGTACCTGTACTCCTCCATGTGATGAGACACCAGGTACCTGTACTCCTCCTCCTGTCCATCCCTAATACACCCGACCACCGCAGAGTCATCAGAGTACTTCTGCAGATGGCATGACTCTGTGTTGTACTGGAAGTCAGTGGTGTACAGGGTGAACAGGAAGGGAGACAGAACAGTTCCCTGTGGGGCTCCAACATCACTGACCACCGTTTCAGACAGCACACGGCAGTAGTAGCAGTAGTAGTAGTAGTAGTAGTAGTAGCAGTAGTAGCAGTAGTAGTAGTAGTAGTAGTAGTAGTAGTAGTAGTAGTAGTAGTAGTAGTGTAGTAGCAGTAGTAGTAGTAGTAGTAGTAGTAGCAGTAGTAGTAGTAGTAGTAGTAGTAGTAGTAGTAGTAGTAGCAGTAGTAGTAGTAGCAGTAGTAGTAGTAGTAGTAGTAGTAGTAGTAGTAGTAGCAGTAGCAGTAGTAGTAGTAGTAGTAGTAGTAGTAGCAGTAGTAGTAGTAGCAGTAGTAGTAGTAGTAGTAGTAGTAGCAGTAGTAGTAGTAGTAGTAGTAGTAGTAGTAGTGTAGTAGCAGTAGTAGTAGTAGTAGTAGTAGTAGCAGTAGTAGTAGTAGTAGTAGTAGTAGTAGTAGTAGCAGTAGTAGTAGTAGCAGTAGTAGTAGTAGTAGTAGTAGTAGTAGTAGTAGTAGCAGTAGTAGTAGTAGTAGTAGTAGTAGTAGTAGTAGCAGTAGTAGTAGTAGCAGTAGTAGTAGTAGTAGTAGTAGTAGCAGTAGTAGTAGTAGCAGTAGTAGTAGTAGTAGTAGTAGTAGTAGTAGTAGTAGTAGCAGTAGTAGTAGTAGCAGTAGTAGTAGTAGTAGCAGTAGTAGTAGTAGTAGTAGTAGTAGTAGTAGTAGCAGTAGTAGTAGTAGTAGTAGTAGTAGTAGTAGTAGTAGCAGTAGTAGCAGCAGTAGTAGTAGTAGTAGTAGTAGTAGTAGTAGTAGTAGTAGTAGCAGTAGTAGTAGTAGTAGTAGTAGTAGTAGTAGTAGTAGTAGCAGTAGTAGTAGTAGCAGTAGTAGTAGTAGTAGCAGTAGTAGTAGTAGTAGTAGTAGTAGTAGTAGTAGTAGTAGCAGTAGTAGCAGCAGTAGTAGTAGTAGTAGTAGTAGTAGTAGTAGTAGTAGTAGTAGTAGCAGTAGCAGTAGTAGTAGTAGTAGTAGCAGTAGTAGTAGTAGCAGTAGTAGCAGCAGTAGTAGTAGTAGTAGTAGTAGTAGTAGTAGCAGTAGTAGTAGTAGTAGCAGTAGTAGTAGTAGTAGTAGTAGTAGCAGTAGTAGTAGTAGCAGTAGTAGTAGTAGCAGTAGTAGTAGTAGTAGTAGCAGTAGCAGTAGTAGTAGTAGTAGTAGTAGTAGTAGTAGTAGCAGTAGTAGTAGTAGTAGCAGCAGTAGTAGTAGTAGTAGTAGTAGTAGTAGTAGTAGCAGTAGTAGTAGCAGTAGTAGTAGTAGCAGCAGTAGTAGTAGTAGTAGTAGTAGTAGCAGTAGTAGCAGCAGTAGTAGTAGTAGTAGTAGTAGTAGCAGTAGTAGTAGTAGCAGTAGTAGTAGTAGCAGTAGTAGTAGCAGTAGTAGCAGTAGTAGTAGTAGCAGTAGTAGTAGTAGTAGTAGTAGTAGTAGCAGTAGCAGTAGTAGTAGTAGTAGTAGCAGTAGTAGTAGTAGTAGTAGCAGTAGTAGTAGTAGTAGTAGTAGTAGCAGTAGTAGTAGTAGTAGTAGTAGTAGCAGTAGTAGTAGTAGTAGTAGTAGTAGTAGTAGTAGTAGTAGTAGTAGTAGTGTAGTAGCAGTAGTACAGGTAACGTCACTCTGAGAGTAATGAATATTTGTGATGATGAAAACAAACTGAAGAGGAAGAAGAGTGAAGAACAATGAGGACACACAACAATAAACACAACACAATAAGTACACACTTATCCACACAACAATAAACACAACACAATAAGTACACACTTATCCACACAACAATAGAAACAACACAAGAAGTACACACTTATCCACACAACAATAGACACAACACAAGAAGTACACACTTATCCACACAACAATGAAACACACTGCGTATGTTCATGATAAGAACGTCTCACCTTCTCTCTTCAGCGGCATGTCGTCTCTGATCCACATAAATCCTCTTTAGGGATTTTACAAACACGCGTGTTGCATGCTGGGTAATGAAGTCCTAATCCCATCAGCCCTCTGTGACACAGATAAATACACACTGTGGCCCCGCCCTCCAGGGAGATGCTGTCAGCCACGCTTTGATTGACAGCTCTCTTACACTAAATTATAATTGTTTTGAGTTCTGATCTTTCAAATAATTGTTCTGGTAAATGTGAGATTTAGATGAATCTTAAGGTAAATATAAACATTATGAAATATATACACCCTCATAAAGCTGCCTTTTAAATATGTAAATACAGCTTAATGTTCTCAAATACACTCTCTGTGGGATGGACCCCAACCACTAGACTACTGGAACAGGGGTCTCTCTGTGGGATGGACCCCAACCACTAGACTACTGGAACAGGGGTCTCTCTGTGGGATGGACCTCAACCACTAGACTACTGGAACAGGGGTCTCTCTGTGGGATGGACCTCAACCACTAGACTACTGGAACAGGGTCTCTCTGTGGGATGGACCTCAACCACTAGACTACTGGAACAGGGTCTCTCTGTGGGATGGACCCCAACCACTAGACTACTGGAACAGGGTCTCTCTGTGGGATGGACCCCAACCACTAGACTACTGGAACAGGGGTCTCTCTGTGGGATGGACCTCAACCACTAGACTACTGGAACAGGGGTCTCTCTGTGGGATGGACCCCAACCACTAGACTACTGGAACAGGGGTCTCTCTGTGGGATGGACCTCAACCACTAGACTACTGGAACAGGGGTCTCTCTGTGGGATGGACCTCAACCACTAGACTACTGGAACAGGGTCTCTCTGTGGGATGGACCTCAACCACTAGACTACTGGAACAGGGTCTCTCTGTGGGATGGACCCCAACCACTAGACTACTGGAACAGGGTCTCTCTGTGGGATGGACCCCAACCACTAGACTACTGGAACAGGGTCTCTCTGTGGGATGGACCCCAACCACTAGACTACTGGAACTGGGGTCTCTCTGTGGGATGGACCCCAACCACTAGACTACTGGGACTGGAACAGGGTCTCTCTGTGGGATGGACCCCAACCACTAGACTACTGGAACAGGGTCTCTCTGTGGGATGGACCCCAACCACTAGACTACTGGAACAGGGTCTCTCTGTGGGATGGACCCCAACCACTAGACTACTGGGACTGGAACAGGGTCTCTCTGTGGGATGGACCCCAACCACTAGACTACTGGGACTGGAACAGGGTCTCTCTGTGGGATGGACCTGAACCACTAGACTACTGGAACAGGGGTCTCTCTGTGGGATGGACCCCAACCACTAGACTACTGGGACTGGAACAGGGTCTCTCTGTGGGATGGACCCCAACCACTAGACTACTGGGACTGGAACAGGGTCTCTCTGTGGGATGGACCCCAACCACTAGACTACTGGGACTGGAACAGGGTCTCTCTGTGGGATGGACCTCAACCACTAGACTACTGGAACAGGGGTCTCTCTGTGGGATGGACCCCAACCACTAGACTACTGGAACAGGGGTCTCTCTGTGGGATGGACCTCAACCACTAGACTACTGGAACAGGGGTCTCTCTGTGGGATGGACCTCAACCACTAGACTACTGGAACAGGGTCTCTCTGTGGGATGGACCTCAACCACTAGACTACTGGAACAGGGTCTCTCTGTGGGATGGACCCCAACCACTAGACTACTGGAACAGGGTCTCTCTGTGGGATGGACCCCAACCACTAGACTACTGGAACAGGGTCTCTCTGTGGGATGGACCCCAACCACTAGACTACTGGAACTGGGGTCTCTCTGTGGGATGGACCCCAACCACTAGACTACTGGGACTGGAACAGGGTCTCTCTGTGGGATGGACCCCAACCACTAGACTACTGGAACAGGGTCTCTCTGTGGGATGGACCCCAACCACTAGACTACTGGAACAGGGTCTCTCTGTGGGATGGACACCAACCACTAGACTACTGGGACTGGAACAGGGTCTCTCTGTGGGATGGACCCCAACCACTAGACTACTGGGACTGGAACAGGGTCTCTCTGTGGGATGGACCTGAACCACTAGACTACTGGAACAGGGGTCTCTCTGTGGGATGGACCCCAACCACTAGACTACTGGGACTGGAACAGGGTCTCTCTGTGGGATGGACCCCAACCACTAGACTACTGGGACTGGAACAGGGTCTCTCTGTGGGATGGACCCCAACCACTAGACTACTGGGACTGGAACAGGGTCTCTCTGTGGGATGGACCCCAACCACTAGACTACTGGGACTGGAACAGGGTCTCTCTGTGGGATGGACCCCAACCACTAGACTACTGGGACTGGAACAGGGTCTCTCTGTGGGATGGACCCCAACCACTAGACTACTGGGACTGGAACAGGGTCTCTCTGTGGGATGGACCCCAACCACTAGACTACTGGGACTGGAACAGGGTCTCTCTGTGGGATGGACCCCAACCACTAGACTACTGGGACTGGAACAGGGTCTCTCTGTGGGATGGACCCCAACCACTAGACTACTGGGACTGGAACAGGGTCTCTCTGTGGGATGGACCTGAACCACTAGACTACGGGAACAGGGGTCTCTCTGTGGGATGGACCCCAACCACTAGACTACTGGAACAGGGGTCTCTCTGTGGGATGGACCCCAACCACTAGACTACTGGAACAGGAACTTCGTTCTTAATTTCCGAACAAGTCTGTGCGTATATGTCAGGTGTATATGTCAGGTGTGTACCTAGAGGCGAACTATACACTCAGGTGTGTACCTAGAGGCGGACTATACACTCAGGTGTGTACCTAGCGGCGGACTATACACTCAGGTGTGTACCTAGAGGCGGACTATACACTCAGGTGTGTACCTAGAGGCGGACTATACACTCAGGTGTGTACCTAGAGGCGGACTATACACTCAGGTGTGTACAGGTGTTACACATTGAGGTATTTGGGTGGTAGATTTTCTTGGAGGACTTGAACTGCAGAGAGTTTGAGTTTCCTGCAAACCTGTACCCAGGGCATACTAAAGGGCTCTGTATGGCGCTAAAAGAGACGGAAGACGGGTTCGGTCAGAACCTTGTTGGACACGGAAACCGAGTGAAGCCGCTGAACGTTGACGGACATCCGGTTACTTTTGACCGTTAAATGGTTTATTTCTGTCCGTGGTGTGTTTTCTGTCAGGCGCTACTCAGGACGCCTCTCCCCCGCAGCCCCGCGAAGCTGCGACCAATCAGACGTCCGCTGGAGCCGAGCGGTCGTCTGATTGGCCGCAGTTTGGGCGTGACCGTCGCTCGGCTCGGCACGTGATTGGCTGACTCTGCCGTCACTCACGCGCCGAACGCGGCTGGCGTATTAAATCTCGGGCTTGAATCGCGAGCAAGGCGAGAAGAAGCTAGCAGCGGCTAAATGCTAACACTTTAGTAGAAGTCATTACGCGTCACCACGCACGCAAACGCGCACACGCGCCCCCACAGGCATGGGCAGGTCGGCAGGGGCTCGTTTCCACGCACACAGCGGGTTCCCGCGTGCAGTTGTTTGTGTTTAGGGTGGGGGGGCGTGTGTTAGCTACTTCCTGCATGCTAGCTGCAGAAGCTAGCTGTTTACCAGGTCAGGCGGAATTATTCATGAGGGCGCGCAGTGATTGGTGGAGACAGCGACAGGGGCGGGGCCACAGAAGGCTTATGTGACAAGTGAGTATGATTCACTATTGATTATTGATTATTGATCTGTGGAGGAACTTTACCTAAAGTACTAATACCTCTCTGTACACATACTGTTACAAGTCAAATGTTACTAAAACTAAAGTACTAATACCTCTCTGTACACATACTGTTACAAGTCAAATGTTACTAAAACTAAAGTACTAATACCTCTCTGTACACATACTGTTACAAGTCAAATGTTACTAAAACTAAAGTACTAATACCTCTCTGTACACATACTGTTACAAGTCAAATGTTACTAAAACTAAAGTACTAATACCTCTCTGTACACATACTGTTACAAGTCAAATGTTACTAAAACTAAAGTACTAATACCTCTCTGTACACATACTGTTACAAGTCAAATGTTACTAAAACTAAGGTACTAATACC
>JBAMJR010000145.1:222500-272500 GCA_038501785.1 Myoxocephalus aenaeus | reverse complement strand
TCTACACCGATTCAAACTGGATTCCACTCCAATGAAAACCCAACTTTTCCTTTTTTTTCTCTCCTTTTATTTTTGAGATTTGGATTGTTGAGTCCTTCACTCCGTATCGAAATACGATAGAGATAGAGGTGAAAAACCTTTAAATAAAAAAAACAGAAAACACACATTTCAACATGCCAGAACCACTTTAAACACGTGATCAGCGCCCGTGCACTCTGTCTACACACGTCACCACATAGCCCCCAGCTGTGCCTCCACCAACATGTCAACACACATTTTGCTTTGCCACACGTGAATGGGCTGCGGAGCCCCGTGACGTATTTAGCGCTCGCGCTAATCAAGCTGGTGGTGGCAGCGATCATCAGCAAAGTCCTTCACTTATAAAGTCTGTCACTCTTACCGGCTGCCTCTCCGGACTTGTAGACGCGTCTTTGCTGCGTTTGATCTAGCCGCCCGGCGTTCATTTAATCCCCACCTTTGACGTGCGCCAGCGGTGCTTCCGGTGCCTACAAGCTCCGCCCCTTTTCCTCCCAAGTCGGATTGCTTGCACTAACATTTAATTAAATGCTTTAAATGTTTATTATTTAATCTGTGACTATTTATATCTTTCTGGGTGCTTTATTAATTTACAATTACCTTTATTTACCTTACATTCTTCCCCTTTCTTTTTTATCCAAAATGAAAATCATGTTTGACTTCACAGTGTGTGTGTTGAGACTCCTCACGTGGCTGGATTCGCAAATGCGTTTTCTTCAACTTGGACCTATCTCATTTTCAACCAATCACATGAGCGCAGCTCCCCCCTCCCCTCCCCACGTGGCTTCATTTGCGCCGGAAAGGGGGCGTGGCTTTAAGGTTTAAAACGATGAGATATTTTTATTTCCGGTTGCTTGTAAATCGTTGGTCACACGCGATGCGTTGGAGGGCCGTGAGGAAGCTGAAAGTGTGACGAAGGTGATGCGTGGCGTTCAGAGTTAATGTGTTGTTGTGTGCAGTTCCTCTGGTGACCAGCGGCGGCAGCGTGACGTTCAGAGTTAATGTGTTGTTGTGTGCAGTTCCTCTGGTGACCAGCGGCGGCAGCGTGGCGTTCAGAGTTAATGTGTTGTTGTGTGCAGTTCCTCTGGTGACCAGCGGCGGCAGCGTGGCGTTCAGAGTTAATGTGTTGTTGTGTGCAGTTCCTCTGGTGACCAGCGGCGGCAGCGTGGCGTTCAGAGTTAATGTGTTGTTGTGTGCAGTTCCTCTGGTGACCAGCGGCGGCAGCGCGGCGTTCAGAGTTAATGTGTTGTTGTGTGCAGTTCCTCTGGTGACCAGCGGCGGCAGCGTGGCGTTCAGAGTTAATGTGGTGTTGTGTGCAGTTCCTCTGGTGACCAGCGGCGGCAGCGTGGCGGCATCCCCTCTGCCCTGTGAGCTCAACACAGCCATCACCTGCAGGGACGACGTGGCCCCGCCCCCCATCCTGCCCCGGAGACACACCCACCCGCTGCCGGGACACGCCCACAAGCCCGGTCACCAGGGCGACGGCCGCAGATGCAGGCGACGCCGCACCGCCTCGGCGAGGTCGGCCGACAACACCGACGCCGTGGCAACCACAGCTCAGCCAACCAGATTCCAGACGCCGCTGATGGGAGGGGCTAAAGCCGGCAGGTGAGTGTCACACCAGAAGTAATGAGGGGACAGGAAGTGAGGCTAGATGAGGGGACAGGAAGTGGAACTAGAGGCTAGATGAGGGGACAGGAAGTGAGGCTAGATGAGGGGACAGGAAGTGAGGCTAGAGGTTAGATGAGGGGACAGGAAGTGAGGCTAGAGGTTAGATGAGGGGACAGGAAGTGAGGCTACACGAGGTGAGGTGACAGGAAGTGAGGCTACACGAGGTGAGGTGACAGGAAGTGAGGCTACACGAGGTGAGGTGAGAGGAAGTGAGGCTACACGAGGTGACAGGAAGTGAGGCTACACGAGGTGACAGGAAGCTACATGAGGTGACAGGAAGTGAGGCTACACAAGGTGACAGGAAGTGAGGCTACATGAGGTGAGGTGACAGGAAGTGAGGCTACACGAGGTGACAGGAAGTGAGGCTACACGAGGTGACAGGAAGTGAGGCTACACGAGGTGACAGGAAGTGAGGCTACACGAGGTGACAGGAAGTGAGGCTACACGAGGGGACAGGAAGTGAGGCTACACGAGGGGACAGGAAGTGAGGCTACATGAGGTGACAGGAAGTGAGGCTACATGAGGTGAGGTGACAGGAAGTGAGGCTACATGAGGTGAGGTGACAGGAAGTGAGGCTACACGAGGTGACAGGAAGTGAGGCTACACGAGGTGACAGGAAGTGAGGCTACACGAGGTGACAGGAAGTGAGGCTACACGAGGTGACAGGAAGTGAGGCTACACGAGGTGACAGGAAGTGAGGCTAGAGGTTAGATGAGGTGACAGGAAGTGAGGCTAGAGGTTAGATGAGGGGACAGGAAGTGAGGCTACACGAGGTGAGGTGACAGGAAGTGAGGCTACACGAGGTGAGGTGACAGGAAGTGAGGCTACACGAGGTGAGGTGACAGGAAGTGAGGCTACACGAGGTGAGGTGACAGGAAGTGAGGCTACACGAGGTGACAGGAAGTGAGGCTACACGAGGTGACAGGAAGCTACATGAGGTGACAGGAAGTGAGGCTACACAAGGTGACAGGAAGTGAGGCTACATGAGGTGAGGTGACAGGAAGTGAGGCTACACGAGGTGACAGGAAGTGAGGCTACACGAGGTGACAGGAAGTGAGGCTACATGAGGTGACAGGAAGTGAGGCTACACGAGGGGACAGGAAGTGAGGCTACACGAGGTGACAGGAAGTGAGGCTACACGAGGTGACAGGAAGTGAGGCTACACGAGGGGACAGGAAGTGAGGCTACATGAGGTGAGGTGACAGGAAGTGAGGCTACATGAGGTGAGGTGACAGGAAGTGAGGCTACACGAGGTGACAGGAAGTGAGGCTACACAAGGTTACAGGAAGTGAGGCTACATGAGGTGAGGTGACAGGAAGTGAGGCTACATGAGGTGAGGTGACAGGAAGTGAGGCTACATGAGGTGACAGGAAGTGAGGCTACACGAGGGGACAGGAAGTGAGGCTACACGAGGTGACAGGAAGTGAGGCTACACGAGGTGACAGGAAGTGAGGCTACACGAGGTGACAGGAAGTGAGGCTACACGAGGTTACAGGAAGTGAGGCTACATGAGGTGAGGTGACAGGAAGTGAGGCTACACGAGGGGACAGGAAGTGAGGCTACACGAGGGGACAGGAAGTGAGGCTACACGAGGGGACAGGAAGTGAGGCTACACGAGGGGACAGGAAGTGAGGCTACACGAGGTGACAGGAAGTGAGGCTACACGAGGTGACAGGAAGTGAGGCTACACGAGGTTACAGGAAGTGAGGCTACATGAGGTGAGGTGACAGGAAGTGAGGCTACACGAGGTGACAGGAAGTGAGTAGGATACTGTGATCTGATTGGCTGCCCCAACAGGTGTGGAGGACCTCAGCCCGGCTCTGCTCATCCACCAGAGAAGAAGAAGAAGGACAAGCGGCGCTACCAGTACGGCAACCACAGCTGTTACTACGGCTACGGCGGTCTCTACGGCGACGAGGGGGAGGGGCGCGTCGGGGGTGGGGAGGACCCGAGGCTCCGCCTCCTGCGAGCCGATTGGTTCAGAGACAAGAAGGTGCTGGACGTGGGCTGCGGCGCCGGTCACCTGACGCTGGCTGTCGCCCGCAGGTTTGGCCCCGCCCACATCCTGGGGGTGGAGCTAGACCACCGATTGGTCCACGCCGCCAAGCAGAACGTCAGGCACTTCCTGTCACATGACCTCGTGGTGGAGGAGAGGAGGAGGAGGAGGAGGAGGGAGGAGGAGGGGGAGGCGGAGGAGGGGGAGGAGAAGGTGAAGCTCCTCCCCCTCCCTCTCTCCTTCAGGGTGAGTCGAGGCCCTCTCTCTGCTCCTCCTCTGCTCACACCTTCATCCTCCTCTTCCTCCTCCAGGTTCCCCAGCAACATCACCTTCATCCAGGTGAGAGACACACACACACACACACACACACACACACACACACACACACACACACACACACACACACACACACACAGGTGCACACACACACACGTACACACAAACAGGTACACACACAGGTACAAAGACATGTACACACACACACACACACAGGTACACACACAGGTACACACACACACACCTGAGCCTCTGACATCACACCCAGGGGCGGCTTTGGGCACGGGCGAACCGGGCAGCCGCCCGGGGCGGCACTTTCTCATGACACGTGGGGGGCGGCACGACCACTTAAAAAAAAAAAAAAAAAAATATATATATATATATATATATATATATATATATATATAATCTATATCTCATCTGGGCCGCGAAGCGGTTTTCCATTATCTATCATATCACTGTGTGGGGAATTGGCAGGGGCGCCCCCTGCGGCTGCGGGCGACCCTGCTTGCTGGGGGTGCCGTCTGCGGGGCGTGTGTGTGGGGCGCGGGGAGCCACGGACCGGTTTTGTGTCGGACAATATTTTCGCGGACCGGCCTTCACGGTGTGGGCGCAAAATATGACGTAATAAATATGACGTAATAAATATGACGTAATAAATATGATGTAATACGAGCGGCATAAAGACAATTCTAAAGTGCGTAAAGATACAACTCACCATTACTGCATTAGTGGAGCCCTGAGCTTGTTCTCTGCTACGAGCCGGTCCCGTCTCGGGGTGACGGGAGAAAAAGACCGACGTGTTTATGTCCAGTCTACTGACTCTACTGCTAACTAAACCTTTAGTCCAGTCTACTGACTCTACTGCTAACTAAACCTTTAGTCCAGTCTACTGACTCTACTGCTAACTAAACCTTTAGTCCAGTCTACTGACTCTACTGCTAACTAAACCTTTAGTCCAGTCTACTGACTCTACTGCTAACTAAACCTTTAGTCCAGTCTACTGACTCTACTGCTAACTAAACCTTTAGTCCAGTCTACTGACTCTACTGCTAACTAAACCTTTAGTCCAGTCTACTGACTCTACTGCTAACTAAACCTTTAGTCCAGTCTACTGACTCTACTGCTAACTAAACCTTTAGTCCAGTCTACTGACTCTACTCCTAACTAAACCTTTAGTCCAGTCTACTGACTCTACTGCTAACTAAACCTTTAGTCCAGTCTACTGACTCTACTGCTAACTAAACCTTTAGTCCAGTCTACTGACTCTACTGCTAACTAAACCTTTAGTCCAGTCTACTGACTCTACTGCTAACTAAACCTTTAGTCCAGTCTACTGACTCTACTGCTAACTAAACCTTTAGTCCAGTCTACTGACTCTACTGCTAACTAAACCTTTAGTCCAGTCTACTGACTCTACTGCTAACTAAACCTTTAGTCCAGTCTACTGACTCTACTGCTAACTAAACCTTTAGTCCAGTCTACTGACTCTACTGCTAACTAAACCTTTAGTCCAGTCTACTGACTCTACTCCTAACTAAACCTTTAGTCCAGTCTACTGACTCTACTGCTAACTAAACCTTTAGTCCAGTCTACTGACTCTACTGCTAACTAAACCTTTAGTCCAGTCTACTGACTCTACTGCTAACTAAACCTTTAGTCCAGTCTACTGACTCTACTGCTAACTAAACCTTTAGTCCAGTCTACTGACTCTACTGCTAACTAAACCTTTAGTCCAGTCTACTGACTCTACTGCTAACTAAACCTTTAGTCCAGTCTACTGACTCTACTGCTAACTAAACCTTTAGTCCAGTCTACTGACTCTACTGCTAACTAAACCTTTAGTCCAGTCTACTGACTCTACTGCTAACTAAACCTTTAGTCCAGTCTACTGACTCTACTGCTAACTAAACCTTTAGTCCAGTCTACTGACTCTACTGCTAACTAAACCTTTAGTCCAGTCTACTGACTCTACTGCTAACTAAACCTTTAGTCCAGTCTACTGACTCTACTCCTAACTAAACCTTTAGTCCAGTCTACTGACTCTACTGCTAACTAAACCTTTAGTCCAGTCTACTGACTCTACTGCTAACTAAACCTTTAGTCCAGTCTACTGACTCTACTGCTAACTAAACCTTTAGTCCAGTCTACTGACTCTACTGCTAACTAAACCTTTAGTCCAGTCTACTGACTCTACTGCTAACTAAACCTTTAGTCCAGTCTACTGACTCTACTGCTAACTAAACCTTTAGTCCAGTCTACTGACTCTACTGCTAACTAAACCTTTAGTCCAGTCTACTGACTCTACTGCTAACTAAACCTTTAGTCCAGTCTACTGACTCTACTGCTAACTAAACCTTTAGTCCAGTCTACTGACTCTACTGCTAACTAAACCTTTAGTCCAGTCTACTGACTCTACTGCTAACTAAACCTTTAGTCCAGTCTACTGACTCTACTGCTAACTAAACCTTTAGTCCAGTCTACTGACTCTACTGCTAACTAAACCTTTAGTCCAGTCTACTGACTCTACTGCTAACTAAACCTTTAGTCCAGTCTACTGACTCTACTGCTAACTAAACCTTTAGTCCAGTCTACTGACTCTACTGCTAACTAAACCTTTAGTCCAGTCTACTGACTCTACTCCTAACTAAACCTTTAGTCCAGTCTACTGACTCTACTGCTAACTAAACCTTTAGTCCAGTCTACTGACTCTACTGCTAACTAAACCTTTAGTCCAGTCTACTGACTCTACTGCTAACTAAACCTTTAGTCCAGTCTACTGACTCTACTGCTAACTAAACCTTTAGTCCAGTCTACTGACTCTACTGCTAACTAAACCTTTAGTCCAGTCTACTGACTCTACTGCTAACTAAACCTTTAGTCCAGTCTACTGACTCTACTCCTAACTAAACCTTTAGTCCAGTCTACTGACTCTACTGCTAACTAAACCTTTAGTCCAGTCTACTGACTCTACTGCTAACTAAACCTTTAGTCCAGTCTACTGACTCTACTGCTAACTAAACCTTTAGTCCAGTCTACTGACTCTACTCCTAACTAAACCTTTAGTCCAGTCTACTGACTCTACTGCTAACTAAACCTTTAGTCCAGTCTACTGACTCTACTCCTAACTAAACCTTTAGTCCAGTCTACTGACTCTACTCCTAACTAAACCTTTAGTCCAGTCTACTGACTCTACTGCTAACTAAACCTTTAGTCCAGTCTACTGACTCTACTCCTAACTAAACCTTTAGTCCAGTCTACTGACTCTACTGCTAACTAAACCTTTAGTCCAGTCTACTGACTCTACTGCTAACTAAACCTTTAGTCCAGTCTACTGACTCTACTGCTAACTAAACCTTTAGTCCAGTCTACTGACTCTACTGCTAACTAAACCTTTAGTCCAGTCTACTGACTCTACTCCTAACTAAACCTTTAGTCCAGTCTACTGACTCTACTGCTAACTAAACCTTTAGTCCAGTCTACTGACTCTACTGCTAACTAAACCTTTATGTCACTCTGTCACTTCATTAAAACGCTTCACAAAGACAGGGTGTTGACATGGAGGCAGGGTTCAGATCTCAGTAACTCTGCCTTGAGTTTAATCCAGAACACCGAGTTGTAACGGACTTTTAAGTTTCATTTTTGGGGAAACGTGTCACGGAACATCTTGACATGTGTCAAGATGTTCCGTTTGAGGCTACGCACAGACGGATGTATCGGTCTTTTTTCAAAATAAAACATTTTTCCGACTTTTTTTGTTTTTTTTACCCGGCTAGGGGGGGGGGGGGGGGGGGGGGGGGGCGCTCGGAGGGGGGTCTCGCCCGGGGCGTAATTACATGTAGAACCGCCACTGATCACACCTGCTGAGGCTCTGACATCACACCTGCTGAGGCTCTGACATCACACCTGCTGAGGCTCTGACATCACACCTGCTGAGGCTCTGACTCCTCCCACAGGGCGACTACGTGTCGAGGCGCTGGGCTGGGCGGGGCCAGTATGATGTCATCATGTGTCTGGGCGTGACCAAATGGGTGCAGCTGCAGTCAGGCGACGGGGGCGTGGCCACGCTGTTCAGACGGGCCTATCAGAGCCTGTCGTCGGGCGGATTATTCATGCTGGAGCCACAACCATGGAGCAGCTACAGCCACAGCAAGAGGGCCTCGGTAACCGCTATTTATTTATTTATTTATATATGTGTGTGTGTGTGTGTGTGTGTGTGTGTGTGTGTGTACAAATACACACTAACACAAAGTTGTCTGCTTCAGGAGGCGACGGATCGTAACTTCAAGAGTTTGAGACTGAGACCTGAACATTTCACCTGCTACCTGACCGACAACGTGGGCTTCACCTCTTACAGACTCATCACACACACAGGTACACACACACAGGTGTATACACACACACACACACACACACACACACACACACACACACACACACACAGGTACACACACACACACACACACACACAGGTACACAGGTACACACACACACACACACACACACACAGGTACACACACACACACACACACACACACACACACACACACACACACACACACACACACACACACACACACACAGGTACACACACACACACACACACACACACACACACACACACACACACACACACACACACAGGTACACAGGTACACACACACACACACACACACACACACACACAGGTACACACACACACACACACACACACACACACACACACACACACACACACACACAGGTACACACACACACACACACACACACACACACACACACACACACACACACACACACACACAGGTACACACACACACACACACACACACAGGTACACAGGTACACACACACACACACACACACACACAGGTACACACACACACACACACACACACACACACACACACACACACACACACACACACACAGGTACACACACACACACAGGTACACGCACACAGGTACACACACACACACACACACACAGGTACACACACACAGGTACACACACACACACACACACACACACACACAGGTACACACACACACACAGGTACACGCACACAGGTACACACACACACAGGTACACACACACAGGTACACACACACACACACACACACACACACACAGGTACACACACACACACAGGTACACACACACACACACACACACACACACACACACAGTTAGGAGTGTGTACCTGGGTCTCCTCCTCCTCACATGTGATCTGATTGGTTCATTCTTCCAGGCAACCAGCGGCCAATCTACCTGTTCCACAAAGGCCCCGCCCAGAGGAAGTGATGTCACCAGGACAGGATGTGACACATCTCTCTCTTTGAGGCGCCAGTTTTCCATGGAACTGGACTTTGACAGACGGGTGGAGAAGAGGAAGCCGATTGGACGCTGTGTTTCTGAGTCGTGAGCTCGCAGCTGATTGGTTGCCCGGTCGAGCCGGTTTGATGACATCACAGCTGGTAACGAGCTGACGTCTGACTGACGGCCAGGGTTTCTGTCACTCGAGCCAGAGCAAAGGATTGTGGGACGCTGTCCTCTGATTGGACACTGACAGGAAGTGACACGGGCAGAACATTTCATTGTTTAACAGTTCTTTGTCAAGATGAATCCATGGTTTTGTTGAGATTAAAGCTGCAGCTAACTTTTATCTCTGATGTCATCGATCACTCCAATTTATCAGATCATCAATGTCGTTATTGATCCTCACGATCAGCTATGACCACGTTATGACCAGCTGATGATGTCATCATTGTTGTTATTGATCCTCTTGAATACCAGTTAAAGGATGATAAACATGTTCCGTGTGGTAACGGACTGATTCATGATTGACAGCTGGGCGATGGCCACGCCCCTTCCCTGAGAGTCCAGGTGAGTGCTGGACGCCTGAGAGAAGGGGGCGGAGTCAGAAGTGTGTGTGTGTGTGTGTGTGTGTGTGTGTGTCTATCAAACTGAAGGCGTCAGGTTTGATTGACAGCTCACCTCCTGGGAGGAGTCCATCTGCTGCACAGCCTGCAGGAAATGACATCACAGATCACCATATGACATCACACACATAATATGACATCACAGATCACATATGACATCACACACAATATGACATCACACACACCATATGACGTCACAGATCACCATATGACATCACACACAATATGACATCACAGATCACCATATGACATCACACACAATGACGTCACAGATCACAATATGACGTCACAGATCACAATATGACATCACAGATCACAATATGACATCACAGATCACCATATGACGTCACACACAATATGACATCACACATCACCATATGACATCACAGATCACCATATGACGTCACACATCACCATATGACGTCACACATCACAATATGACATCACACATCACCATATGACATCACACACAATATGACGTCACACATCACCATATGACATCACAGATCACCATATGACATCACACACAACGTGACATCACACATCACCATATGACATCACATCACCATATGACGTCACACACAACATGACATCACACATCACCATATGACGTCACACACAACATGACATCACATATCACCATATGACATCACACATCACCATATGACGTCACACATCACAATATGACATCACACATCACCATATGACGTCACACATCACAATATGACATCACACATCACCATATGACATCACACACAATATGACGTCACACATCACCATATGACGTCACACATCACCATATGACATCACAGATCACCATATGACATCACACACAACGTGACATCACACATCACCATATGACATCACATCACCATATGACGTCACACACAACATGACATCACACATCGCCATATGACGTCACACACAACATGACATCACATATCACCATATGACGTCACACACAACATGACATCACACATCACCATATGACATCACACATCACCATATGACATCACACACAACATGACATCACACATCACCATATGACATCACATATCACCATATGACATCACACATCACCATATGACGTCACACACAACATGACGTCACAGATCACCATATGACATCACAGATCACCATATGACATCACATATCACCATATGACATCACACATCACCATATGACGTCACACACAACATGACGTCACAGATCACCATATGACGGGCGTTTCTAGCATCGAAAGAAAGGGGGGGCTTAGGCCCAAGGGAATTGGCATGTTTTTTTTAGGGCCCATTTGGGGGGGGGGCGGATATTACATTACATTTCATTTAGCTGACGCTTTTATCCAAAGTGATTTACAATAAGTGAATCAACCATGAGTACAAACTCAGAACAACAAGAATCAAGAAAGTACAATTTCTTCAATAAAGTTAAACCACAAAGTGCTATCAGTAAGAGACATTTATGTGCTACTAAAGTTCTGCTAGGTGCTACTAAAGTTCTGCTAGGTGCTACTAAAGTTCTGCTAGGTGCTACCTTCCTTATTCAAGGTGTAGACGAAAAATATGTGTTTTTAGTTTGCGACGGAAGATGTAGAGACTTCCTGCTGTCCTGATGTCAACGGGGAGCTCATTCCACCATCGAGGAGCAGGACACAAACAGTCTTGAATTGAGTGTTTAGCTCTCAGTGACGGAGCTACAAGCCGATTGGCTGAAGCGGAGCAAAGAGCTGGGGTGTGAGGTGTTACCATGTCCTGGATGTAGATTGGACCCGATCTGGTCGTAGCACGGTATGAACTTTTCTCAAATAACGAGAGAGAAATACTTTTCCTGCTTGTAAAGGAAAGACGGATGAACTAGCTTTCATATCCAATGGATGGAGAACGGACCGGACAGGGTCAACTTTTGAGTTGTTTACTTGTTTTATTTTGAGCAGAAGGGAATAAGATTTTGATCAACATTTACATCTATTTTGTTGTCTGTGTAGTTTTTACAAACCAGTGATATTTTATGCTCATTTGGACACTATCACTGAGATAAAGATGAACTAGTTCAGTGTCGAATATACCATTCAATAGAGAAAAAACACACATTTCATCTTAATTATCGAATGATAAATATTGTATGATGGTACTCCTAGGTATAGTTTACTATGAGATAAACTCCTTGGTGTAGTTTACTATGAGCTAAACTCCTTGGTATAGTTTACTTGGTATAATCCTGCTGTGGTTGATGAGAGACGTTACTTGGCAGTGAGAAAGCCAGCGCAGCAGCCTCCCCAAGGTCCTAGTGCCCGATAGGTAGGTAGGCTATTGGATTGTAATTTGAAGGGGAGAAAACATACACAAACCAGAACACACGCACATATGTATAATTTTAGAGTTATAAATAATTTTCCCATGTGAGAAACAATAGTTTAATTTAATGACATGACCAAAATAAAAAATAAAATATATATTTTTTCAAGCAAAATTATTTGGGGGGGCTGAAGAACATTCTAGGGGGGCTGAAGCCCCCCTAAAACGGGCCTAATGACGCCCCTGCCATATGACGTCACAGATCACCATATGACATCACACACACCATATGACATCACAGATCACCATATGACATCACACACACCATATGACATCACAATACGACATCACAGATCACAATATGACATTACAGATCACCATATGACATCACACACAATATGACATCACAATACGACATCACAGATCACAATATGACATTACAGATCACCATATGACATCACACACACCATATGACATCACAATACGACATCACAGATCACAATATGACATTACAGATCACCATATGACATCACACACAATATGACATCACACACACAATATGATGTCACAGATCACCATATGACATCACACACACCATATGACATCACATATCATCATATGACATCACAGATCACCATATGACTTCACAGATCACCATATGACATCACACACACAATATGACGTCACAGATCACCATATGACATCACACACAACATGACATCACAGATCACCATATGACATCACACACAATATGACATCACAGATCACCATATGACATCACACACAACATGACATCACAGATCACCATATGACATCACACACAACATGACACCTCGGCCTTCCAATGCCGGACGAAGCTCCCTGAGAGTTGGAACCACCGGGAAGTCAGCCTTCATCCACAACCCTCTAGCTCAGCCTTCATCCTCAACCCTCTAGCTCAGCCTTCATCCACAACCCTCTAGCTCAGCCTTCATCCACAACCCTCTAGCTCAGCCTTCATCCACAACCCTCTAGCTCAGCCTTCATCCTCAACCCTCTAGCTCAGCCTTCATCCACAACCCTCTAGCTCAGCCTTCATCCTCAACCCTCTAGCTCAGCCTTCATCCACAACCCTATAGCTCAGCCTTCATCCTCAACCCTCTAGCTCAGCCTTCATCCTCAACCCTCTAGCTCAGCCTTCATCCACAACCCTCTAGCTCAGCCTTCATCCACAACCCTCTAGCTCAGCCTTCATCCTCAACCCTCTAGCTCAGCCTTCATCCACAACCCTCTAGCTCAGCCTTCATCCTCAACCCTCTAGCTCAGCCTTCATCCACAACCCTCTAGCTCAGCCTTCATCCACAACCCTCTAGCTCAGCCTTCATCCACAACCCTCTAGCTCAGCCTTCATCCCCAGTACCCAGTAACCTCTCTACTGGTCCAGTCTCTAGGGTCCATACCCAGTAACCTCTCTACTGGTCCAGTCCAGTCTCTAGGGTCCATACCCAGTAACCTCTCTACTGGTCCAGTCTCTAGGGTCCATACCCAGTAACCTCTCTACTGGCCCAGTCTCTAGGGTCCATACCCAGTAACCTCTCTACTGGTCCAGTCTCTAGGGTCCATACCCAGTAACCTCTCTACTGGTCCAGTCTCTAGGGTCCATACCCAGTAACCTCTCTACTGGTCCAGTCCAGTCTCTAGGGTCCATACCCAGTAACCTCTCTACTGGTCCAGTCTCTAGGGTCCATACCCAGTAACCTCTCTACTGGTCCAGTCTCTAGGGTCCATACCAGTAACCTCTCTACTGGCCCAGTCTCTAGGGTCCATACCCAGTAACCTCGCTACTGGTCCAGTCTCTAGGGTCCATACCCAGTAACCTCTCTACTGGCCCAGTCTCTAGGGTCCATACCCAGTAACCTCTCTACTGGTCCAGTCTCTAGGGTCCATACCCAGTAACCTCTCTACTGGTCCAGTTTCTAGGGTCCATACCCAGTAACCTCTCTACTGGTCCAGTCTCTAGGGTCCATACCCAGTAACCTCTCTACTGGTCCAGTCCAGTCTCTAGGGTCCATACCCAGTAACCTCTCTACTGGTCCAGTCTCTAGGGTCCATACCCAGTAACCTCTCTACTGGCCCAGTCTCTAGGGTCCATACCCAGTAACCTCTCTACTGGTCCAGTCTCTAGGGTCCATACCCAGTAACCTCTCTACTGGTCCAGTCTCTAGGGTCCATACCCAGTAACCTCTCTACTGGTCCAGTTTCTAGGGTCCATACCCAGTAACCTCTCTACTGGTCCAGTCTCTAGGGTCCATACCCAGTAACCTCTCTACTGGTCCAGTCCAGTCTCTAGGGTCCATACCCAGTAACCTCTCTACTGGTCCAGTCTCTAGGGTCCATACCCAGTAACCTCTCTACTGGCCCAGTCTCTAGGGTCCATACCCAGTAACCTCTCTACTGGTCCAGTCTCTAGGGTCCATACCCAGTAACCTCTCTACTGGTCCAGTCTCTAGGGTCCATACCCAGTAACCTCTCTACTGGTCCAGTCCAGTCTCTAGGGTCCATACCCAGTAACCTCTCTACTGGTCCAGTCTCTAGGGTCCATACCCAGTAACCTCTCTACTGGTCCAGTCTCTAGGGTCCATACCAGTAACCTCTCTACTGGCCCAGTCTCTAGGGTCCATACCCAGTAACCTCGCTACTGGTCCAGTCTCTAGGGTCCATACCCAGTAACCTCTCTACTGGCCCAGTCTCTAGGGTCCATACCCAGTAACCTCTCTACTGGTCCAGTCTCTAGGGTCCATACCCAGTAACCTCTCTACTGGTCCAGTCTCTAGGGTCCATACCCAGTAACCTCTCTACTGGTCCAGTCTCTAGGGTCCATACCCAGTAACCTCTCTACAGGTCCAGTCTCTAGGGTCCATACCCAGTAACCTCTCTACTGGTCCAGTCTCTAGGGTCCATACCCAGTAACCTCTCTACTGGTCCAGTTTCTAGGGTCCATACCCAGTAACCTCTCTACTGGTCCAGTCTCTAGGGTCCATACCCAGTAACCTCTCTACTGGTCCAGTCTCTAGGGTCCATACCCAGTAACCTCTCTACTGGTCCAGTCCAGTCTCTAGGGTCCATACCCAGTAACCTCTCTACTGGTCCAGTCCAGTAACCTCTCTACTGGCCCAGTCTCTAGGGTCCATACCCAGTAACCTCTCTACTGGTCCAGTCTCTAGGGTCCATACCCAGTAACCTCTCTACTGGTCCAGTCTCTAGGGTCCATACCCAGTAACCTCTCTACAGGTCCAGTCTCTAGGGTCCATACCCAGTAACCTCTCTACTGGTCCAGTTTCTAGGGTCCATACCCAGTAACCTCTCTACTGGTCCAGTCTCTAGGGTCCATACCCAGTAACCTCTCTACTGGTCCAGTCCAGTCTCTAGGGTCCATACCCAGTAACCTCTCTACTGGTCCAGTCCAGTCTCTAGGGTCCATACCCAGTAACCTCTCTACTGGTCCAGTCTCTAGGGTCCATACCCAGTAACCTCTCTACAGGTCCAGTCTCTAGGGTCCATACCCAGTAACCTCTCTACTGGTCCAGTCTCTAGGGTCCATACCCAGTAACCTCTCTACTGGTCCAGTCCAGTCTCTAGGGTCCATACCCAGTAACCTCTCTACTGGTCCAGTCCAGTCTCTAGGGTCCATACCCAGTAACCTCTCTACAGACACCCTCTCTTTCCTCCCCCATGCCAACCACATCACCAAAACTGCCTTCTTTCACCTCCGTAACATTGCACGCCTCCGGCCCTCCCTGTCCTCTGCCACCACCGAAATCCTCATCCATGCCCTCATAACATCCAGACTCGATTACTGCAACAGCATCCTCTACGGCTCACCCAACAAAATCCTCAATAAACTTCAATATGTCCAAAACTCTGCCGCCCGACTGCTCACCTCCACCCGCCGTTATGATCACATCACCCCGGTCCTCCACAACCTCCACTGGCTTCCGATCAAGTACAGGATAGACTTCAAACTACTACTCATCACCTACAAAGCCCTAAACAACCTGCCCCCTCCCTACCTTTCAGACCTCCTCCCCTCCACGCCCCAACCCGTTGCCTCAGGTCCGCCGGTACAAACACCCTGAAGACCATCAGGACCAAGCGCCGGATCTGGGGGGACAGGGCCTTCTCTGCTGCTGCACCCCCCCTCTGGAACGCTCTCCCCATCCACATCCGTCAGGCTCCCTCACTAGCTTCATTCAAGCAAGCCCTCAAAACGCACCTCTTCCAACTGGCTTTCACCTGCTAGACCTGCACCTATCCTCCACTACGACCCTCAGCTTCTCCAGTTTTCTTTCCTTTCTTTCTTTGTTACAAAAAATGTCCTGTTTGTTTGTTTTGCTTACTTTGTCTTTCATTTTTTGTTCCGTTCGTCATTGTCTACTGTCCATATTGTAAAGCGTCTTTGTGTATCTTTAAAAGCGCTATATAAGTTGAAATTATTATTATTATTATTATTACTGGCCCAGTCTCTAGGGTCCATACCCAGTAACCTCTCTACTGGTCCAGTCTCTAGGGTCCATACCCAGTAACCTCTCTACTGGCCCAGTCTCTAGGGTCCATACCCAGTAACCTCTCTACAGGTCCAGTCTCTAGGGTCCATACCCAGTAACCTCTCTACTGGTCCAGTCTCTAGGGTCCATACCCAGTAACCTCTCTACTGGTCCAGTCTCTAGGGTCCATACCCAGTAACCTCTCTACTGGCCCAGTCTCTAGGGTCCATACCCAGTAACCTCTCTACTGGCCCAGTCTCTAGGGTCCATACCCAGTAACCTCTCTACTGGTCCAGTCTCTAGGGTCCATACCCAGTAACCTCTCTACAGGTCCAGTCTCTAGGGTCCATACCCAGTAACCTCTCTACAGGTCCAGTCTCTAGGGTCCATACCCAGTAACCTTTCTACAGGTCCAGTCTCTAGGGTCCATACCCAGTAACCTCTCTACTGGTCCAGTCTCTAGGGTCCATACCCAGTAACCTCTCTACAGGTCCAGTCTCTAGGGTCCATACCCAGTAACCTCTCTACAGGTCCAGTCTCTAGGGTCCATACCCAGTAACCTCTCTACTGGTCCAGTCTCTAGGGTCCATACCCAGTAACCTCTCTACTGGCCCAGTCTCTAGGGTCCATACCCAGTAACCTCTCTACTGGCCCAGTCTCTAGGGTCCATACCCAGTAACCTCTCTACTGGTCCAGTCTCTAGGGTCCATACCCAGTAACCTCTCTACTGGCCCAGTCTCTAGGGTCCATACCCAGTAACCTCTCTACTGGCCCAGTCTCTAGGGTCCATACCCAGTAACCTCTCTACTGGTCCAGTCTCTAGGGTCCATACCCAGTAACCTCTCTACAGGTCCAGTCTCTAGGGTCCATACCCAGTAACCTCTCTACAGGTCCAGTCCAGTCTCTAGGGTCCATACCCAGTAACCTCTCTACTGGTCCAGTCTCTAGGGTCCATACCCAGTAACCTCTATACTGGCCCAGTCTCTAGGGTCCATACCCAGTAACCTCTCTATACTTCTGTTAAACTTTAGTTTGACCTCTCAGTTGGTTTCTGGAAACTCGACTCTGACCTGAACTGTTGACCGTGTGTGTGTGTGTGTGTGTGTGTGTGTGTGTGTGTGTGTGTGTGTGTGTGTGTGTGGAAGGTGATTTGTCGTTCTTATCTCTGTCAGCTTGACACTAAGAGGTTTTGCCCAGAGGAACAACAAGATGTCTCTGGAACCCTTCACTCAGAGTCTCATCTCTCTAGCTGTCTCCCTGTCTGTCTCCCTGTCTGTCTGTCTGTCTGTCTACCTGTCTGTCTGTCTGTCTGTCTGTCTGTCTGTCTGTCTACCTGTCTGTCTACCTGTCTGTCTGTCTGTCTGTCTGTCTACCTGTCTGTCTACCTGTCTGTCTACCTGTCTGTCTGGAATATCATTCACACAGACCTGAGGCTCTATGAAGGCTACAGCTATGAACTCTGGGTAAATGATGACATCATTGATGCTCCATGAGGAAATGTGATCCTGGGAGAGGAGCGCTTGTTTTATTCACCTTGACTCAGACAGACGCCTTCCTCAGTGTGTGTGTGTGTGTGTGTGTGTGTGTGTGTGTGTGTGTTCTCAGCAGTCTCAGTCAACAGTTTAGAATAATATTATTCTAACTAACACAGACACACACACAGACACACATACACACACACACACACAGACACACACACACACACACACACACACACACACACACACACACACACAGTGAAAACATCTGTGTAGAAAACTAAAGAACAGAAACCAACTTCATTATGTTCATGAATATGTTTCAAATATATATTTTTTAAAGCTACAGAGATGGAGAGGTGAACTCTGCCTGTCTCTCTCTCTCTGCCTGTCTCTCCTTCTGTCTCTCTCTCTCTGCCTGTCTCTCCTTCTGTCTCTCTCTCTCTCTCTGCCTGTCTCTCTCTCTCTCTCTCTGCCTCTCTCTCTCTCTCTGCCTGTCTCTCTCTCTCTCTCTCTCTCCCTGCCTGTCTCTCCTTCTGTCTCTCTCTCTCTCTCTGCCTGTCTCTCTCTCTCTCTCTCTGCCTCTCTCTCTCTCTCTCTCTCTCTCTCTCTCTCTCTCTCTGCCTGTCTCTCTCTCTCTCTCTCTGCCTCTCTCTCTCTCTCTCTCTCTCTCTGCCTGTCTCTCTCTCTCTCTCTCTCTCTCTCTCTCTCTGCCTGTCTCTGCCTGTCTCTCTCTCTCTCTCTCTGCCTCTCTCTCTCTCTCTCTCTCTCTCTCTCTCTCTCTCTCTCTCTGCCTGTCTCTCTCTCTCTCTCTCTGCCTCTCTCTCTCTCTCTGCCTGTCTCTCTCTCTCTCTCTCTCTCTGCCTGTCTCTCTCTCTCTCTTCTTCATTCCTTCATTCCTGTCTAACTCGTCCCAGATGTCGGAGGATCAGAGAAACAGGAGACATGAGTTTGAGGTCCAAACAAGCAGAGAACTACAGCAGTCTGTCTGTCTGTCTGTCTGCCTGTCTGTCTGTCTGTCTGTCTGTCTGTCTGTCTGTCTGTCTGTCTGTCTGCCTGTCTGTCTGTCTGTCTGTCTGTCTGTCTGTCTGTCTGTCTGTCTGTACCATAATTGTAATATTTGTAATATTTGTCATGACATCATCACAGAAGTGGTTGCTCAGACTGAATGGCTCCACGCTGAAAGGCATCATGGGAAACGTAGGAAACGAGGGTCAGGGACCGTGACCGACATCACTTCCTGTCTGCTGCTGGAATGTTCCAGCGGCCAATCAGAGGCCAGCGTTCCCAGAGAAGAGACGCACAGGAAGTGGAGGAGGGAGGAGCACACAGGAAGAGGAGCGACTGAAGGGCGGGGTCAGAGGGCACGACCCACAATGCACTGGGGCAGACACAGAGGCTATAGGCCTCAAACCCAGAACCCTCAGGACTCTCTGCAGAACCCTCAGGACTCTCTGCAGAACCCTCAGAACCCTCAGGACTCACTGCAGAACCCTCAGGACCCTCAGGAGTCACTGCAGAAGAACCCTCAGAACCCTCAGGACTCACTGCAGAAGAACCCTCAGGACTCTCTGCAGAACCCTCAGGACTCACTGCAGAAGAACCCTCAGGACTCACTGACAGAAGAACCCTCAGGACTCACTGCAGAAGAACCCTCAGGACTCACTGACAGAAGAACCCTCAGGACTCACTGACAGAAGAACCCTCAGGACTCACTGACAGAAGAACCCTCAGGACTCTCTGCAGAACCCTCAGGACTCACTGACAGAAGAACCCTCAGGACTCACTGACAGAAGAACCCTCAGGACTCACTGCAGAAGAACCCTCAGGACTCACTGACAGAAGAACCCTCAGGACTCACTGACAGAAGAACCCTCAGGACTCACTGCAGAAGAACCCTCAGGACTCACTGACAGAAGAACCCTCAGGACTCACTGCAGAAGAACCCTCAGGACTCACTGACAGAAGAACCCTCAGGACTCTCTGCAGAACCCTCAGGACTCACTGCAGAAGAACCCTCAGGACTCACTGACAGAAGAACCCTCAGGACTCTCTGCAGAACCCTCAGGACTCACTGCAGAAGAACCCTCAGGACTCTCTGCAGAACCCTCAGGACTCACTGACAGAAGAACCCTCAGGACTCACTGACAGAAGAACCCTCAGGACTCTCTGCAGAACCCTCAGGACTCTCTGCAGAACCCTCAGGACTCACTGCAGAAGAACCCTCAGGACTCACTGCAGAACCCTCAGGACTCACTGACAGAAGAACCCTCAGGACTCACTGACAGAAGAATCCTCAGGACTCACTGCAGAACCCTCTGGACTCACTGCAGAACCTTCTGGACTCACCGACAGAACCCTCAGGACTCACTGACACAACCCTCTGGACTCACTGCAGAACCCTCAGGACTCACGACAGAACCCTCAGGACTCACTGCAGAACCCTCAGGACTCACAACAGAACCCTCAGGACTCACTGCAGAACCCTCAGGACTCATGACAGAACCATCAGGACTCACTGACAGAAGAACCCTCAGGACTCACTCACAGAAGAACCCTCAGGACTCACTCACAGAAGAACCCTCAGGACTCTCTGCAGAACCGTCAGGACTCACTGCAGAAGAACCCTCAGGACTCACTGCAGAACCCTCAGGACTCACTGACAGAAGAACCCTCAGGACTCACTGCAGAACCCTCTGGACTCACTGCAGAACCCTCAGGACTCACGACAGAACCCTCAGGACTCACTGCAGAACCCTCAGGACTCACAACAGAACCCTCAGGACTCACGACAGAACCCTCTGGACTCACTGCAGAACCTTCTGGACTCACCGACAGAACCCTCAGGACTCACTGACAGAACCCTCAGGACTCACTGCAGAACCCTCTGGACTCACTGCAGAACCCTCAGGACTCACGACAGAACCCTCAGGACTCACTGCAGAACCCTCAGGACTCACAACAGAACCCTCAGGACTCACTGCAGAACCCTCAGGACTCACTGCAGAACCCTCAGGACTCACAACAGAACCCTCAGGACTCACTGCAGAACCCTCAGGACTCACAACAGAACCCTCAGGACTCACGACAGAACCCTCAGGACTCACTGCAGAAGAACCCTCAGGACTCACTGACAGAAGAACCCTCAGGACTCACTGACAGAAGAACCCTCAGGACTCACTGCAGAACCCTCAGGACTCACTGCAGAACCTTCTGGACTCACCGACAGAACCCTCAGGACTCACTGACAGAACCCTCAGGACTCACTGCAGAACCCTCTGGACTCACTGCAGAACCCTCAGGACTCACGACAGAACCCTCAGGACTCACTGCAGAACCCTCAGGACTCACTGCAGAACCCTCAGGACTCACGACAGAACCATCAGGACTCACTGACAGAAGAACCCTCAGGACTCACTCACAGAAGAACCGTCAGGACTCACTCACAGAAGAACCCTCAGGACTCTCTGCAGAACCCTCAGGACTCACTGCAGAAGAACCCTCAGGACTCACTGCAGAACCCTCAGGACTCACTGACAGAAGAACCCTCAGGACTCACTGCAGAACCCTCAGGACTCACTGCAGAACCATCAGGACTCACTGACAGAAGAACCCTCAGGACTCACTGACAGAAGAACCCTCAGGACTCACTGACAGAAGAACCCTCAGGACTCACTGACAGAAGAACCCTCAGAACCCTCAGAACCCCCAGGAGCAGTTGTCATGCTGTGTTCCTCCTTGTTTTGTACATGTGTCTTAATGTACCTGTGTTGTTTTCATCATGTTCTCATGTGTTGTGTCTGTGTGTGTCACTGTGTGTGTGTGTGTGTGTGTGTGTCACTGTGTGTGTGTGTGTGCGTGTCACTGTGTGTGTGTGTGTGTGTGTCACTGTGTGTGCGTGTCACTGTGTGTGTGTGTGTCACTGTGTGTGTGTGTGTGTGTCACTGTGTGTGTGTGTGTGCGTGTCACTGTGTGTGTGTGTGTCACTGTGTGTGTGTGTGTGTGTCACTGTGTGTGTGTGTGTGCGTGTCACTGTGTGTGTGTGTGTGTGTGTCACTGTGTGTGCGTGTCACTGTGTGTGTGTGTGTCACTGTGTGTGTGTCACTGTGTGTCACTGTGTGTGTCACTGTGTGTGTCACTGTGTGTGTGTGTGTGTGTGTGTGTGTGTCACTGTGTGTGTGTGTCACTGTGTGTGTGTGTGTGTCACTGTGTGTGTCACTGTGTGTGTGTCACTGTGTGTGTGTCACTGTATTATATTATATAAATAGTCCTATATATATATATATATATATATATATATATATATATATATATATATATATATATATATATATATATATATATATATAGGACTATATATATATGCAATATACTCCTCCTCCTCCTCCTCCTCCTCCTCCTCCTCCTCAGGTGGTTTCTCTCTCTGGCTCGTTCACACCTCCTGACAGAACAGGAGCTGATACCTGACACCTTCATCCTCCAACAGGAGGAGGAGGAAGAGGAGGAGGAGGAAGAGTTATCCGCTTCCTTTCATCTGAGCTGTGACATCATCATTGTCTCTCAACCTGTCTCACCTGAGCTACAGGTGAGACACAGAAACCAGTCACACACACACACACACACACACACACACACACACACACACACACACACACACACACATATATATTTTTAATAAATACTGAATATTAACTTCATGACATTTGGTTTCATTCACAGTTTTGAGGTAAACACATTGAACTCATTTACATATTCTAGTTGTAATTGTTGGTTAATTAGTTAAATAAATAGAGTATTTAATCATTCTTATAGTTCATAATAATATCATTACAGAGCGACAGACACATTCCTTCACAGCGGTCTGTCGCTCTGATGATTGACGGCTCGGACAGCCAATCACAGCCGGGAGGGGGCGTGGCCTGCGCGACCCTCCAGGAGAGGAAACTTGAGTCTTTTGTCCCAACTTTGTGTGCGCTGGTTCCCGCAGGTCTGGACTGGGAGCACTGGGAGCACTGGGAGCCGCACGGAGCTCGGACTGGTCGGGACGGACCCGCGGCCTCTGTGTGTGTGTTTGTTTGTGTGTGTGTTTGTGTGTCTGTCTGTGTGTCTGTCTGTGTGTGTCTGTTTCGGGACCTCCAGCCGACACGCCGACCCTTCTCCGCTCACCAGGCCGCCTCTCGGAGCTCCTCTCCCGGCCTCAGGGCAGCCACGCCCCGCGGTCTCTCCTGGAGGAGATAACGTGTTGGAATGTAGGAGTGAGAGAAGAGTGAGAGAAGAGTGAGAGAGAGGGGCAGCGGGTCAGAGGAGGCCTCCTTCCTTCTGGAGCCCCTTCTTCTCAGCGGACGGCGTCCATCTTGAAAGTTTCGGATTCTTTCTGAACTAAAGAGTTTTCCTTCTTCTGGGATCCAATGAGGCGCGCGCGGCCGACTGGGTGCGCGCGCAGCTGACGGCCAGCGGCCAGGGATCGATAGGTGTGATCGGGTCCGGATGGAGGCTCAGAGGGGTCCCGCGGCCTCCTCCTGCGGGCTCCTGCTGCTCCTCCTCCCGCTGCTGCTGCTGCGCTGCTGCGGAGCAGAAGAAGGTACTCACCTGTGGGACTTACCTGTAGTACTACACCTGTAGTACTCTACTGTCAGTACTTACCTGTAGTACTCTACTGTCAGTACTTACCTGTAGTACTCACCTGTGGGACTTACCTGTAGTACTACACCTGTAGTACTCTACTGTCAGTACTTACCTGTAGTACTCACCTGTGGGACTTACCTGTAGTACTACACCTGTAGTACTCTACTGTCAGTACTTACCTGTAGTACTCACCTGTAGTACTCTACTGTCAGTACTTACCTGTAGTACTCTACTGTCAGTACTTACCTGTAGTACTCACCTGTGGGACTTACCTGTAGTACTACACCTGTAGTACTCTACTGTCAGTACTTACCTGTAGTACTTACCTGTGGGACTTACCTGTAGTACTACACCTGTAGTACTCTACTGTCAGTACTTACCTGTAGTACTTACCTGTGGGACTTACCTGTAGTACTACACCTGTAGTACTCTACTGTCAGTACTTACCTGTAGTACTCTACTGTCAGTACTTACCTGTAGTACTCACCTGTGGGACTTACCTGTAGTACTACACCTGTAGTACTCTACTGTCAGTACTTACCTGTAGTACTTACCTGTGGGACTTACCTGTAGTACTACACCTGTAGTACTCTACTGTCAGTACTTACCTGTAGTACTTACCTGTAGTACTCACCTGTAGTACTCTAATGTCAGTACTTACCTGTAGTACTACACCTGTAGTACTACACCTGTAGTACTCTACTGTCAGTACTTACCTGTAGTACTACACCTGTAGTACTCACCTGTAGTACTCTACTGTCAGTACTTACCTGTAGTACTACACCTGTAGTATTAAACCTGTAGTACTCTACTGTCAGTACTCACCTGTAGTACTTACCTGTAGTACTCACCTGTAGTACTCACCTGTAGTACTCTACTGTCAGTACTTACCTGTAGTACCTACCTGTAGTATTAAACCTGTAGTACTCTACTGTCAGTACTTACCTGTAGTACTCACCTGTAGTACTCACCTGTAGTACTCTACTGTCAGTACTTACCTGTAGTACCTACCTGTAGTATTAAACCTGTAGTACTCTACTGTCAGTACTCACCTGTAGGACTTACCTACACCTGTAGGACTTACCTACACCTGTAGTACTCTACTGTCAGTACTTACCTGTAGTATTAAACCTGTAGTACTCTACTGTAGGACTCTACTGTAGGACTTTACCTGTAGTACTTGCCTGTAGTACTCTACTGTCAGTACTTACCTGTAGAACTTACCTGTAGTACCTACCTGTAGTACTACACTTGTAGTACTCTACTGTCAGTACTTACCTGTAGTACTAGACCTGTAGTACTTACCTGTAGTACTTACCTGTAGGACCTACCTGTAGTACTCACCTGTAGTACTCACCTGTAGGACTCACCTGTAGGACTCACCTGTAGTACTACACCTGTAGTACTCTACTGTCAGTATTTACCTGTAGTACCTACCTGTAGTATTAAACCTGTAGTACTCACCTGTAGTATTCACCTGTAGTACTCTACTGTCAGTACTCACCTGTAGTACTCACCTGTAGTACTCACCTGTAGTACTTACCTGTAGTACTACACCTGTAGTACTACACCTGTAGTACTCACCTGTAGTACTCTAATGTCAGTACTTACCTGTAGTACTACACCTGTAGTACTACACCTGTAGTACTCTACTGTCAGTACTTACCTGTAGTACTACACCTGTAGTACTACACCTGTAGTACTCTACTGTCAGTACTTACCTGTAGTACTACACCTGTAGTACTCTACTGTCAGTACTTACCTGTAGTACTCACCTGTAGTACTCTACTGTCAGTACTTACCTGTAGTACCTACCTGTAGTATTAAACCTGTAGTACTCTACTGTCAGTACTCACCTGTAGTACTTACCTGTAGTACTCACCTGTAGTACTCACCTGTAGTACTCTACTGTCAGTACTTACCTGTAGTACCTACCTGTAGTATTAAACCTGTAGTACTCTACTGTCAGTACTTACCTGTAGTACTTACCTGTAGTACTCACCTGTAGTACTCACCTGTAGTACTCTACTGTCAGTACTTACCTGTAGTACCTACCTGTAGTATTAAACCTGTAGTACTCTACTGTCAGTACTCACCTGTAGGACTTACCTACACCTGTAGTACTCTACTGTCAGTACTTACCTGTAGTATTAAACCTGTAGTACTCTACTGTAGGACTCTACTGTAGGACTTTACCTGTAGTACTTGCCTGTAGTACTCTACTGTCAGTACTTACCTGTAGAACTTACCTGTAGTACCTACCTGTAGTACTACACTTGTAGTACTCTACTGTCAGTACTTACCTGTAGTACTAGACCTGTAGTACTTACCTGTAGTACTTACCTGTAGGACCTACCTGTAGGACCTACCTGTAGTACTCACCTGTAGTACTCACCTGTAGGACTCACCTGTAGGACTCACCTGTAGTACTACACCTGTAGTACTCTACTGTCAGTATTTACCTGTAGTACCTACCTGTAGTATTAAACCTGTAGTACTCACCTGTAGTATTCACCTGTAGTACTCTACTGTCAGTACTCACCTGTAGTACTCACCTGTAGTACTTACCTGTAGTACTACACCTGTAGTACTCACCTGTAGGACTTACCTGTAGGACTTACCTGTAGGACTTACCTGTAGTACTACACCTGTAGTACTCACCTGTAGTACTACAGGTGTAGTACTTACCTGTAGCACTCTACTGTCAGTACTCACCTGTAGGACTTACCTGTAGTACTACACCTGTAGTACTACAGATGTAGTACTTACCTGTAGCACTCTACTGTCAGTACTTACCTGTAGTATTAAACCTGTAGTACTCTACTGTCAGTACTCACCTGTAGTACTCACCTGTAGTACTTACCTGTCAGTACTTACCTGTCAGTACTCACCTGTCAGTACTCACCTGTAGTACTCACCTGTAGTACTCTACTGTCAGTACTCTACTGTCAGTACTCACCTGTATACTCGCCTGTAGTATTAAACCTGTAGCACTCTACTGTCAGTACTTACCTGTAGTACTCACCTGTAGTACTCACCTGTAATACTCACCTGTAATACTCACCTGTAGTACTCACCTGTAGTACTCACCTGTAGTACTCTACTGTCAGTACACACCTGTAGTACACACCTGTAGTACTCTACTGTCAGTACTTACCTGTAGGACTCACCTGTAGGACTCACCTGTAGTACTCTACTGCTATAGTACTTCACCTGTAGTACTTACCTGTAGTACTCTACTGTCAGTACTCACCTGTAGTATTACACCTGTAGTATTACACCTGTAGTACTCTACTGTAGTACTCTACTGTCAGAGTACTTCACCTGTAGTACTTCACCTGTAGTACTCTACTTCTTCAGAACATCTGTTATTGATGGTGAGGTTCTGCTGGAGAACCCTGACTGAAGGGTCCCTCCAGAATATTTAATTACAAACACTTTCCGCCAAAATATTACAACTTTTAAATGTTCCACTTCAATTCACTTCACTTTCTTTCTTTCTTGAAATATTTAGATGTTTAAAAAAACGTTTATCATCTCAAATGATCCTGATTTATTATTTATTTAACTAAACTTTTAAAAGTCTGACTTATTTATTTATTTTCTTTAAGATAAGCAAAACGACAACATGTCAAAACATTCATATTTATATTTTATATTATGACAAACATTCATCATCATCAACACATAAAGGAACACTTCATCCTTCAGTTTATCACAAACATTCATCATCATCATTACATAAAGGAACACTTCATCCTTCAGTTTATCACAAACATTCATCATCATCATTACATAAAGGAACACTTCATCCTTCAGTTTATCACAAACATTCATCATCATCATCACATAAAGGAACACTTCATCCTTCAGTTTATCACAAACATTCATCATCATCATTACATAAAGGAACACTTCATCCTTCAGTTTATCATAAACATTCATCATCACATAAAGGAACACTTCATCCTTCAGTTTATCATAAACATTCATCATTACATAAAGGAACACTTCATCCTTCAGTTTATCACAAACATTCATCATCATCATCACATAAAGGAACACTTCATCCTTCAGTTTATCATAAACATTCATCATCACATAAAGGAACACTTCATCCTTCAGTTTATCACAAACATTCATCATCACATAAAGGAACACTTCATCCTTCAGTTTATCATAAACATTCATCATCACATAAAGGAACACTTCATCCTTCAGTTTATCATAAACATTCATCATCACATAAAGGAACACTTCATCCTTCAGTTTATCACAAACATTCATCATCACATAAAGGACCACTTCATCCTTCAGTTTATCATAAACATTCATCATCACATAAAGGACCACTTCATCCTTCAGTTTATCACAAACATTCATCATCACATAAAGGACCACTTCATCCTTCAGTTTATCATAAACATTCATCATCACATAAAGGAACACTTCATCCTTCAGTTTATCACTAACATTCATCATCAACACATAAAGGAACACTTCATCCTTCAGTTTATCACTAACATTCATCATCAACACATAAAGGAACACTTCATCCTTCAGTTTATCACTAACATTCATCATCAACACATAAAGGAACACTTCATCCTTCAGTTTATCACTAACATTCATCATCAACACATAAAGGAACACTTCATCCTTCAGTTTATCACAAACATTCATCATCACATAAAGGAACACTTCATCCTTCAGTTTATCACAAACATTCATCATTAACACATAAAGGAACACTTCATCCTTCAGTTTATCACTAACATTCAACACATAAAGGAACACTTCATCCTTCAGTTTATCACAAACATTCATCATCATCATTACATAAAGGAACACTTCATCCTTCAGTTTATCATAAACATTCATCATCACATAAAGGAACTCTTCATCCTTCAGTTTATCACAAACATTCATTATCACATAAAGGAACACTTCATCCTTCAGTTTATCATAAACATTCATCATCACATAAAGGAACACTTCATCCTTCAGTTTATCACAAACATTCATCATCACATAAAGGAACACTTCATCCTTCAGTTTATCATAAACATTCATCATCACATAAAGGAACACTTCATCCTTCAGTTTATCACAAACATTCATCATCACATAAAGGAACACTTCATCCTTCAGTTTATCACTAACATTCATCATTAACACATAAAGGAACACTTCATCCTTCAGTTTATCACTAACATTCATCATTAACACATAAAGGAACACTTCATCCTTCAGTTTATCATACACATTCATCATCAACACATAAAGGAACACTTCATCCTTCAGTTTATCACTAACATTCATCATTAACACATAAAGGAACACTTCATCCTTCAGTTTATCACTAACATTCATCATCAACACATAAAGGAACACTTCATCCTTCAGTTTATCACAAACATTCATCATTAACACATAAAGGAACACTTCATCCTTCAGTTTATCACAAACATTCATCATTAACACATAAAGGAACACTTCATCCTTCAGTTTATCACTAACATTCATCATCAACACATAAAGGAACACTTCATCCTTCAGTTTATCATAAATATTCATCAACACATAAAGGAACACTTCATCCTTCAGTCATGAACATTCATCAACACATAAAGGAACGCTTCATCCTTCAGTTTATCACAAACATTCATCAACACATAAAGGAACGCTTCATCCTTCAGTTTATCACTAACATTCATCATCATCACATAAAGGAACGCTTCATCCTTCAGTTTATCACAAACATTCATCAACACATAAAGGAACACTTCATCCTTCAGTTTATCACTAACATTCATCATTAACACATAAAGGAACGCTTCATCCTTCAGTTTATCACTAACATTCATCATCAACACATAAAGGAACACTTCATCCTTCAGTTTATCACAAACATTCATCATCACATAAAGGAACACTTCATCCTTCAGTTTATCACAAACATTCATCATCACATAAAGGAACACTTCATCCTTCAGTTTATCACAAACATTAACATTACAGTAAAAAGGCTCACATTTGAGCTAACACAAAAACATACACATGTATGCGTTACATCTGTAAACATACATGTGTATGTTTTTAGTGTTAGTCCATTTGTATTAATCTTTTTAATGAACAGCTCAGGGATGTTGAAGCAACCTGTTAGTGCTTTCTGAAGAGGTTTTGCACTGTCACTTCTGTTTTTGAATAAAGGGTTGGAAATTAATGCCTTTTTGTTTTTTTATCCGATTCATCGATTAATCGAAAAAATAATCAACCGATTAATCGATTATTAAAACAATCGTTAGTTGCAGCCCTAGAATACTCCCAGCTAGTCAAACTAAAGATCTGATTGGTTGAAGTCCATGACAATCAACCACAACGTCCACTCTGTGTTCTTTAATCTGCTAAAGCGTGAACTGCTTTGCTGACATAGAGACACAGAGGTGAAATCTGATTGGATGAAAGCTCTCCTTATAAAGAGCTTGAGGCGCTGCAGGCTGAAGCAGAGCAACAGAGGAAGACAGGAGCTGTGACATGAGAACATCATTATAATACATGGAGTGTATTTGTGAAAAACAATTAGGCCAGCAGTGAAGGCTTAGCAGGCCCTGACAGCCACCACTGATGCACACACACACACACACACACACACACACACACACACACACACGCACACGCACACACACTAAACAGTGTATCTGCTGATAAGAGTGCAGGACGATGGGGGATGTTTAGACAAGGTGTGTGTGTGTGTGTGTGTGTGTGTGTGTGTGTGTGTGTGTGTGTGTGTGAGAGAAAGAGGAAGCAGTCATTGGTCAGTTCTGCTCTGCAGCGTCTGAGGAATGAAGCTCTGTGACCACACACACACACATATGTATATGTACATGTGTGCCTGTCTGTCTGTCTGACCACCTGTCTGTCTGACCCCCTGTCTGTCTGACCACCTGTCTGTCTGTCTCACCACCTGTCTGTCTGACCCCCTGTCTGTCTGACCACCTGTCTGTCTGACCCCCTGTCTGTCTGACCACCTGTCTGTCTGACCACCTGTCTGTCTGTCTGTCTGTCTGTCTGTCTGTCTGACCCCCTGTCTGTCTGTCTGTCTGTCTGACCACCTGTCTGTCTGACCACCTGTCTGTCTGTCTGTCTGTCTGACCCCCTGACCACCTGCCTGTCTGTCTGACCCCCTGTCTGTCTCTCAGAGGTCCTGCTGAACACCAAGCTGGAGACGTCAGACCTCGGGTGGACGAACCATCCGGCTGAAGATCCTCAGGTACGTCCGAGACCCGTTAGCTCCCCGCTAACGGCTACCATTCATGTCAATGGAGAATGCTAGTGCTGACCCCCTCCCCCTCGCAGTGGGAGGAGCTGAGCGGCCTGGACGAGGAGGCGACCAGCGTGCGGACCTATGAGATCTGCACGCCGGACAGCCCGGCCTCCTATTGGCTGAGGACGCGCTGGATCCCGCGCCGCGCCGCCAGCAGCCTGTACGTGGAGATCCGCTTCACCATGATGGAGTGCGCCAGCCTGGACCGGCGGCACTGCAAGGAGACCTTCGACCTCTACAGCTTCCAGAGCGACCTGGACGAGGCCACGCCCGCCCACCCGGCCTGGGCGGAGGGCCCGTACGCCAAGGTGTCCACGCTGGCGGCCGACCAGCTGATGTCGCGCAGCGAGCGGCGCTCCAACCTGCGGCTGCTGCGGCTGCGCCGGCTGCAGGGGGCGGGGCTCTACCTGGCCTTCCGCAGCCAGGGCGCCTGCATGGCGCTGCTCGCCGTGCGCGTCTTCTACAGGAAGTGCCCGCCGCTGCGCCGCGCCTTCGCCGCCTTCCCCGAGACCGTCCCTCACTCGCTGGTGGAGCAGGTGAGCCAGATGCCAGCTTTTATTTTGAAAAGTAAAGTCACTCGCTGGTGGAGCAGGTCAGCCAGCTTTTATTTTGAAAAGTAAAGTCACTCGCTGGTGGAGCAGGTGAGCCAGATGCCAGCTTTTATTTTGAAAAGTAAAGTCACTCGCTGGTGGAGCAGGTCAGCCAGCTTTTATTTTGAAAAGTAAAGTCACTCGCTGGTGGAGCAGGTCAGCCAGCTTTTATTTTGAAAAGTAAAGTCACTCGCTGGTGGAGCAGGTGAGCCAGATGCCAGCTTTTATTTTGAAAAGTAAAGTCACTCGCTGGTGGAGCAGGTCAGCCAGATGCCAGCTTTTATTTTGAAAAGTAAAGTCACTCCCTGGTGGAGCAGGTCAGCCAGCTTTTATTTTGAAAAGTAAAGTCACTCGCTGGTGGAGCAGGTGAGCCAGACGCCAGCTTTTATTTTGAAAAGTAAAGTCACTCGCTGGTGGAGCAGGTGAGCCAGACGCCAGCTTTTATTTTGAAAAGTAAAGTCACTCGCTGGTGGAGCAGGTGAGCCAGACGCCAGCTTTTATTTTGAAAAGTAAAGTCACTCGCTGGTGGAGCAGGTGAGCCAGACGCCAGCTTTTATTTTGAAAAGTAAAGTCATTCGCTGGTGGAGCAGGTCAGCCAGTAAAATATAAAATAAAAGTATTATTTTATTACAGTATCATTTACTTAAAGTAAAAGTACATTTATTTATAACAATTTACTATTTTTTAAATGTGTGTGTGTGCAGGCTCAAGGTGTGTGTGTGGAGAACGCTGTGACTCCCCCCGGCGAGCAGTCTCAACCTCCCAGCATGCTTTGCGGTGAGGACGGGCAGTGGGTGGGGCAGCCCGCCTCCAGCTGCTCCTGTCGCCCCGGTTACGAGGCGGGAGACACCAACGTGCGCTGTCGAGGTGAGTTTCAAAATAAAAGTCTATAAATAAAACCATGTGTGTGTGTGTGTGTGTGTGTGTGTGTGTGTGTGTGTGTGTGTGTGTGTGTGTGTGTGTGGATGACATCATGGCAGCACTTCCCACATCCTGTTGAAGTCAAGGTCACTTCCTGTCTCTTTGTCCTGCTGCTGTCTCTCTGGGATCCGGTTCTCCAGGAAAGAACACGGGCCTAAATTAAACTCTGAGGCACCGGTTCTGGTCTGGGGGAGTCACCGGTTTAAGACCTGATCAGAACCCTGTAAAGGCCTGAGCCCTGATCAGAACCCTGTAAAGGTCCGAGCCCTGATCCAGAACCCTGTAAAGGCCTGAGCCCTGATCCAGAACCCTGTAAAGGTCCGAGCCCTGATCAGAACCCTGTAAAGGCCTGAGCCCTGATCAGAACCCTGTAAAGGCCTGAGCCCTGATCAGAACCCTGTAAAGGTCCGAGCCCTGATCCAGAACCCTGTAAAGGTCCGAGCCCTGATCCAGAACCCTGTAAAGGCCTGAGCCCTGATCAGAACCCTGTAAAGGTCCGAGCCCTGATCCAGAACCCTGTAAAGGTCCGAGCCCTGATCAGAACCCTGTAAAGGCCTGAGCCCTGATCAGAACCCTGTAAAGGCCTGAGCCCTGATCAGAACCCTGTAAAGGTCCGAGCCCTGATCAGAACCCTGTAAAGGCCTGAGCCCTGATCAGAACCCTGTAAAGGTCCGAGCCCTGATCCAGAACCCTGTAAAGGCCTGAGCCCTGATCAGAACCCTGTAAAGGCCTGAGCCCTGATCAGAACCCTGTAAAGGTCCGAGCCCTGATCAGAACCCTGTAAAGGTCCGAGCCCTGATCAGAACCCTGTAAAGGCCTGAGCCCTGATCCAGAACCCTGTAAAGGCCTGAGCCCTGATCAGAACCCTGTAAAGGTCCGAGCCCTGATCAGAACCCTGTAAAGGCCTGAGCCCTGATCAGAACCCTGTAAAGGTCCGAGCCCTGATCAGAACCCTGTAAAGGCATGAGCCCTGATCCAGAACCCTGTAAAGGTCCGAGCCCTGATCAGAACCCTGTAAAGGCCTGAGCCCTGATCAGAACCCTGTAAAGGTCCGAGCCCTGATCCAGAACCCTGTAAAGGTCCGAGCCCTGATCCAGAACCCTGTAAAGGCCTGAGCCCTGATCCAGAACCCTGTAAAGGCCTGAGCCCTGATCAGAACCCTGTAAAGGCCTGAGCCCTGATCAGAACCCTGTAAAGGTCCGAGCCCTGATCAGAACCCTGTAAAGGCCTGAGCCCTGATCAGAACCCTGTAAAGGCCTGAGCCCTGATCAGAGCCCTGTAAAGGCCTGAGCCCTGATCCAGAACCCTGTAAAGGCCTGAGCCCTGATCCAGAACCCTGTAAAGGTCCGAGCCCTGATCCAGAACCCTGTAAAGGCCTGAGCCCTGATCAGAACCCTGTAAAGGTCCGAGCCCTGATCAGAACCCTGTAAAGGTCCGAGCCCTGATCAGAACCCTGTAAAGGCCTGAGCCCTGATCCAGAACCCTGTAAAGGCCTGAGCCCTGATCAGAGCCCTGTAAAGGTCCGAGCCCTGATCCAGAACCCTGTAAAGGCCTGAGCCCTGATCCAGAACCCTGTAAAGGCCTGAGCCCTGATCAGAACCCTGTAAAGGTCCGAGCCCTGATCAGAACCCTGTAAAGGTCCGAGCCCTGATCAGAACCCTGTAAAGGCCTGAGCCCTGATCAGAACCCTGTAAAGGCCTGAGCCCTGATCAGAGCCCTGTAAAGGCCTGAGCCCTGATCCAGAACCCTGTAAAGGCCTGAGCCCTGATCCAGAACCCTGTAAAGGTCCGAGCCCTGATCCAGAACCCTGTAAAGTCCCGAGCCCTGATCAGAACCCTGTAAAGGTCCGAGCCCTGATCCAGAACCCTGTAAAGTCCCGAGCCCTGATCAGAACCCTGTAAAGGTCCGAGCCCTGATCCAGAACCCTGTAAAGTCCCGAGCCCTGATCCAGAACCCTGTAAAGGCCTGAGCCCTGATCCAGAACCCTGTAAAGGTCCGAGCCCTGATCCAGAACCCTGTAAAGGCCTGAGCCCTGATCAGAGCCCTGTAAAGGTCTGAGCCCTGATCCAGAACCCTGTAAAGGCCTGAGCCCTGATCCAGAACCCTGTAAAGGTCTGAGCCCTGATCCAGAACCCTGTAAAGGTCCGAGCCCTGATCAGAACCCTGTAAAGGCCTGAGCCCTGATCCAGAACCCTGTAAAGGTCTGAGCCCTGATCCAGAACCCTGTAAAGGCCTGAGCCCTGATCAGAACCCTGTAAAGGCCTGAGCCCTGATCAGAACCCTGTAAAGGCCTGAGCCCTGATCCAGAACCCTGTAAAGGCCTGAGCCCTGATCCAGAACCCTGTAAAGGCCTGAGCCCTGATCCAGAACCCTGTAAAGGTCCGAGCCCTGATCCAGAACCCTGTAAAGGCCTGAGCCCTGATCCAGAACCCTGTAAAGGTCCGAGCCCTGATCCAGAACCCTGTAAAGTCCCGAGCCCTGATCAGAACCCTGTAAAGGCCCGAGCCCTGATCAGAACCCTGTAAAGGTCCGAGCCCTGATCAGAACCCTGTAAAGGCCCGAGCCCTGATCAGAACCCTGTAAAGGTCCGAGCCCTGATCAGAACCCTGTAAAGGCCTGAGCCCTGATCCAGAACCCTGTAAAGGTCCGAGCCCTGATCAGAACCCTGTGTGTCCGCAGCGTGTCCCTCGGGTCAGTTCAAGGCGGGTCCAGGACCCGGGTCCTGCGTCCCGTGTCCAGACCGGAGCAACACCCTGATCCCCGGCTCCGCCTACTGCCTCTGCCACCCCGGGTTCCACCGAGCCGACTCCGACCCGCCGCACGCCGCCTGCACACGTAAGACTCTCTTCCTGTTTCCCAGAATGCACCGCTCCTCTGACCCCCCTGACCTTGACCTCTGACCCCAGGCCCCCCCTCGGCCCCCCGCTCCATCGTGAGTCAGATCAACGACTCCTCGGTGACTCTGGAGTGGAGTGAGCCGCTGGACCGAGGAGGACGAGGAGACCTGGTCTACAGAGTCCTCTGCTCCAGCTGTGGGACCGGCTCCAAGGTACAGAACCCGAGACCACGTAGACCAGAACCACGTAGACCACGTAGACCAGAACCACGTAGACCACGTAGACCAGAACCACGTAGACCAGACCATGTAGACTGGGTAGACCAGAACCACGTAGGGTAGACCAGAACCACGTAGACCAGACCATGTAGACCACGTAGACCAGAACCACGTAGACCACGTAGACCAGAACCACGTAGGGTAGACCAGAACCACGTAGACCACGTAGACCAGAACCACGTAGACCAGACCATGTAGACTGGGTAGACCAGAACCACGTAGGGTAGACCAGAACCACGTAGACCAGACCATGTAGACCACGTAGACCAGAACCACGTAGACCACGTAGACCAGAACCACGTAGGGTAGACCAGAACCACGTAGACCAGACCATGTAGACCGGGTAGACCAGAACCACGTAGGGTAGACCAGAACCACGTAGACCAGACCATGTAGACCGGGTAGACCAGAACCACGTAGGGTAGACCAGAACCACGTAGACCATGTAGACCAGTAAGATAAGACCAGGTGGACCAGTAAGACGAGACTCAGTGGACCAGTAAGATGAGAGCAGTGGACCTGCCTCCTCCCCGACTCCTCCCCTGACTCCTCCCCTGCTCCTCCCCTGACTCCTCCCCTACTCCTCCCCGACTCCTCCCCTGACTCCTCCCCTGCTCCTCCCCTGACTCCTCCCCTACTCCTCCCCCTACTCCTCCCCTGACTCCTCCCCTGCTCCTCCCCTGACTCCTCCCTGACTCCTCCCCTACTCCTCCCTGACTCCTCCCTCCTCTGCAGGGATTGGCTGCTGCCTGCTCCCCGTGTGGCGACAGCGTTCTGTACCGTCCGGCTCAGCGGGGCCTGACGCAGCGCCGCGTGTCCGTGTGGGGACTCCGCCCACACACCCAGTACACCTTCACCGTCCAATCACTGAGCGGCGTCTCTGCTCTGAGCCAATCAGAGCCGGCCTCCGACAGAGTCAACGTCACCACCAGCAGAGACGGTACTTCACTTACACGTAGACTACATTACCCAGAAGGCCTTGCATACAGCAGTCTGCGTTTTATCGGTTAATAATAATACAATTAATAATGTGTGTGTGTGTGTGTGTGTGTGTGTGTGTGTGTGTGTGTGTGTGTGTGTAGTTCCTCCTCCAGTGTCCGGCCTCAGGAGGGCGGCGGCCTCAGAGTCCAGTCTGTCTCTAGAGTGGAACGTTCCACTTCAGAGCCAGTTCCAGATCCTGGACTACCAGCTCCGCTACAGCCCCAAGGTACACACACACACTCACACACACTCACACACTCTCACACACACTCACACTGTAGCGGCGTTCCGTCGGCGTGTTTTTGTTAAGCCGCTAAAGGGTAAGTATTCTCGAGTCCATCTGGTCCAAAGCAGGTCTGCGAGGTACTGAACTTGCCTCCAGCGTCTCCTTGCATACTGGGCGTCCTTGTTGAATGTTCCCGGTGGCATGTTGGGTTGCACTTTCATCAGCAGCAGATGGTTGGGAGTCAGAGGCTCCATGTCACATGGGTCATCGGATGGGCTCGTGAGTGGTCGTCCATTAATGATACCTTCCACCTCACACATTAGCGTTTGGAGACCGTCGTCAGTGAGGGTCTGTTCTCTCACGAGGGCGTTAAGGATCCTCCGTGCAGTACGAATCTGCCGCTCCCAAACTCCTCCTTGGTGGGAAGCAGCTGGGCTGTTGAACATCCATTTGATGCCTTTCTTTTGCAACGTTTTTTCAATCTTTAACTCACTCAGGCTCTCAATGGCCACTCGCAACTCTTTTTCTGCGCCAACAAAATGTGTGCCATTGTCAGAGCGCATGATGGAGACCTGGCCTCTTATGAAACGGCGTATAGCGCTGATGCAAGAGCTGGTGTCAAGACTGTCTGCTATCTCTATATGCACTGCTCTAATGGCGAGGCAGGTAAACATTACCCCGTACCTTTTGACAGTGCTCCGGCCCGTTTGACTTCAAAGGGACCAAAATAATCTACGCCCACATCGGTAAATGGCGGCTGATCTGGTGTCAGCCGATCTTCCGGCAGGTTGGCCATCTTTTGCTCTCCCACTTTGCCTTTGAGCCTCCTGCAGACTGTGCATCTTGAGATACGTTTTCTGATGGCTGAGGTTGCCTGCAGAATCCAAAACTTGTGTCTTAAATGCGCCAACATGTAGTTGCGCCCACAATGTCCAGTCTTTTCATGAAGGTCAAGCAAAATGAGGGAGGCGACTCTGGAGTCTTTTGACAGAATTGCTGGGTGTTTGGCATTGTATGTCATGGTGGATTTATCCAGCCGTCCTCCAACTCTTAAGATGCCATCTTGCAAAGTGGGGTCAAGCTGGTATAGCTGACTATTTCTCCTGACAGGTCCACTACCGTAGAGGGCCTTCACTTCATCAGGAAACCATTGTTTCTGACTGTCGAATCATTTCCACTTCTGCAGCCAACAACTGTTCCCAGCTCAGCGTATTCTTTTCCATGTCAGATTTGACCTTTTTCATTTGTTGCTGCATACGTAATTTCAGTCTCTCTGGGTTTTTTCGACCTGACCGATGGAATGCTGTAATTCTTTTCTTTTGTCCGTCAGGTGGATCAGAGTTTCCTTGACTCTCAAAATCCATGCAACTGCTCTCTTCAGTCTGTCCCAACTTGAGTAGTACTGAAGCAGAAACTGTGGTCCTTTTAACCACATGTCATCTTCTATGAAGCTCTTAACGTTCATGCCTCTGGTGGCTTGATCAGCAGGATTTTGTGATGTTCTGACATATCTCCACTGCGACGGTTTGGTAGCCTCTTGAATGAGAGCAATCCTGTTTGCCACAAAGGTTTTGAAGCGAGTCGTCCGATTGTCAATGTATTTCAGGACTGTCGTACTGTCAGTCCAGAAGATGGAAGGCTGAAGTGGGGTTTGCAACTCGTCTTGCAGCATTTTATCCACCTTAACCGCGACGACTGCTGCAGTTAATTCAAGTCTTGGTATAGTGACCTGTTTAAGCGGGGCCACTCTTGACTTCCCCATCACAAAGGAACAGTGGGGTTTGCCTTGCCCATTTATCAGCACAAGGTAAGATACTGTGCCATAGGCGTTCTCGCTGGCATCAGAAAAATGATGCAACTGTGCTTCCACTTCCGGCCCAAATCCCATAGGCTTAACACACCTATCTATACAGAAGTCTGAGAGGTGCATGAGGTCTTCCAGCCGTTTGCACCATTGATTGGCTTTACAAACACTGATTTCTTCATCCCATTCTTGCTTTTCTTTACACAGATCTCTTAACAGAAGCTTGGCAGGTAATATGAGTGGCGCAAGAAAGCCAAGAGGGTCATAGATGGCGTTTACGACTGAGAGGATACCTCTTCTGGTCAATGGCTTGTCCTGCAGCTTGATGCTGTATGTGAATGTATCATCTTCTGTGCTCCACTGTACGCCAAGAGCTCGTTCAGTCGGCAAGGCGTCGTGCGTGAGATCAAGGTCTTTTAGCTCGCTGCCTCGGTGCTCTGCAGGGATGGATAACAGGACTGTTCGACTATTGCTCACCATTTTGTGAGGTTAAAGCCTCCTTCAGCACACAAGTCCCGCAGATTCTTTACCAAGATAAGGGCTTCTTCTTCCGTAGGTGCGGATTTTAAACAGTCATCCACATAGAAGTTTCTCAGAACCGTTGCAACAGCTTCTGGATCCGCTGTGTCTCTTCTATCCTCTGCTGCTCTCCGCAAAGCGTAAGAAGCGACACTGGGAGACGAGGTGGCACCAAAAAGGTGAACTGTCATCCGATATTCCTTTATCGGCGCACTCAGGTCGCCATCTGGCCACCACAAAAATCTCAATAGGTCTGCATCCGTCTCTGGAACTCTGACCTGATAGAACATTGATTCAATGTCCACCATTATGGCTACTGGATTCTCACGGAACCTCAGTAAGGCACCGATGAGTGTATTTGTGAGGTCAGGTCCCTGCAATAATTGTCCATTCAACGACACATCTTGAAAAGAAGCAGTGCAGTCAAAGACGACACGGATTTTCTTTTTCTTCGGGTGGTACACCCCATGGTGAGGAACGTACCACACCCTGTAGTCATCACGGTCAAGCTGCTCCTCAGGAACTTCAACGGCGTAGCCTTTATTCAATATGCGTTTCATGAAGTCTTTATAGTCTTCAAGAAAGGCATGATTCTTTTTCAGTTTCCTCTTCAGGCCAGCAGCTCGCTGTACTGCCATACAGCGGTTACTTGGCATGTTAACTGCTTCATGTTTCAGTGGAAGTCCTATGCAGTAATGTCCATCCACAAACTTTGCTGTCTGTTGCACTGAGTGCATGAACTGCTTGTTTTCCTGTGACATCTCTTCCTTGTCATCATAGCGCCGTTCTGGAAAGTCTGTGTTATACTGCTGAACCATTAGCTGTTCTAGTTCCGACACTGAAATCCGGTTGACGCTGTAATGAGCTGACTCCATCTTGGAATCAGTAATCTCGTTCTTTGTGGGTCCACACACCATCCAGCCCAGGACAGTCTTCACAGCGTAGGGCCCGTCATCCTGACTATTAATTATCTGCCACGGCTCCGTGGCCTTTGGGTTGTTAGCTCCAATGAGAAGGCCTACATCAGCGTCAGTGTGTGGTAAGGTTACTTCATGCAGATACGGACACTTCTGCAGATGTTGTTGAGTCGGAATGTTTTCCTTTTGAACCGGGATACTGCTGTGTGTGAAGACTTTGGGTAGCTGGACATACCTTGTGTCCTCAAGGCCGCACACTTCCAGTTCCGAGAGCATGTGACTGTTGATTAGCTTCTGCTCACCTGGTTTATCTTGAGCCATAGTGCTCAATAATATCTGAGTCGCTTTTCCCTTAATGCTCAGTCTCTTTCGAAGCTCGTCTGTACAGAACGTAGCTGTACTTCCAGGATCCATAAAAGCATATGTCTCTATACACCTTCCACCTTTACAGGATCTCACTTTCACTGGCACAATCGATAGCATGCATTCTGTGTTTCCTGTCCCAGCATAGCCAACTATTTCCTGTTTAACAGAGTTCTGGGCTCCTGAGACCTCTTCATTTGAAGTGCTGTCTTCACTCGCCACTTTATATGAAATATTAGTGTTGGCTTCTTTCGCTATGTGCAGGATGTCTGGGTGTTTCTGTGAGCATTGTGTGCACATCATCCTCTTCTTGCACGTTTTGCTAAGATGTCCTTGTGTTAAACATCCGAAGCATATTCCCTTTGCTTTCAGGAAGTCTACTCGATCCTTGTGTGCTAGCACTTTAATCTTGATGCAAGACTCAATGAGTGATTCCTTTGACAGAAAAGACATGGCGGTTCGAAAGCGTTAGCTGCCTTAACTGGGTTGGCCTGCCATGTTGTTGCATCCGGCCTTTTCCTCTCCATCGACACATTTGTTGCGAAGCTGCTCCCTTTCATTCCACTTTTGAATATTTTCTCCTTTTCCTTGCTTTTGCTGACTGTAGATGTGCGTCTGTCTTGGAAGTCTCCAAAGAGTGGGTCCATAGCAATCTTTGCTTGACGGTCAATAAAGTTAACAAGATCAGCAAATCTTGCTCTGTGACCTCTACTTTCCTTGAGGTCAAATGCTACATTGCGCCATCTCTCTCTCATTTTATATGGCAATTTGGATACCACAATTCTCATATTTGTGGGGTTATCCATCTCCTCCATGAACTCCACATCTTCCATTGTATTACGACATCCAGTCAGAAAAATAGCATACGTACTCAGTGCTTTCCCATCTTCAGACCTGATTTGTGGCCACCTTAAGGCCTTGTCAATGTAAGCGCTTGCTATCATCAGCTCATCTCCATAGTTCTTCTGAAGCAGTCGTTTTGCTTCCCTGAACCCTCTGCTTGCTGGCATGTGCTCACAGCTACGTACGAGTTCCTGCGGTTCTCCTGCAGTGTATTGTTGCAAGTAGTACAGTTTGTCTGCTTCATTATCAGTTTTCTGCTCAATAGCTTGTTCAAAAGCTCTGATAAAGGATCTGTAGGTAAGTGGATCACCCTTGAAAACTGTAACCTCTTTAACTGGTAGCTGAGCTTGTTTCTGATGATTAACCAACATTTCCGTGATCAGATTTTGTTTTTGCATTACTTGAAGAATGTCATGACTGCTTCTGTCACGCTGTTGTCTGTCAGGGTTGTCTGTCTGTCTTGGCCTCACAGGTTGTGGCTCTGTACGTTGCTGCAGAGCCACTGTACCTCCAAGTACAGCCGTGTAAGTGTTTGGGAAAAGTCCTTGCTCCTCGGGGTTAGGGTTAGGGTTAGGGTTACCCTGCCATCCTCTGATTTCTCGTAGCCTTTAAGTACTTTTACTTGAGCTCTCTTTTCAGCGATTGCTGCTTCCAAAGTCAGTCTTTCCAGCTTGGCTTTAATAAGCGCTTCCTCCAACTCAAGCTCCTGCTTCTTCTGTAGAGCTGCAGCGCGTTCCACCAGCAGCTAACTTTGCTTCTTCAGAAGCACAAACTGATGACATGCCGGACCGGGCAGATACACTTTTCACTTGTGAAGCACTATCCTCAGGATGCACATCCTCTTTCTCTGCATCTTGATCAGATGTCCTCATCAGCAGCAGCTGTACTTGTTTTGCTCATTTCTTCTTCACTCATGGCGCACATCCATTGTTCAGCTTCCACTGCAAACTGTCTCAGAGTCATCAGCTTCGGCCCCAACCAGTTGTTAACATCTGCATCTTTTTCTTCCTCCGACAGAAGATCTCCCACTTGTCCACTGATCTTTTTAAGCTCACTGACAAGAGAGTTTAAATCCTTATCCATTAACTTTTTCACTTTTTGCAGATTGCCAGCATCACTCATTAAACTTTCAATTTCTTTTCTTTTTCCAGTTATCCGAGCTAATACTCCTCTCCTGGTTCCAATGAGCCTGTTCAGCTTCTCCTCCAATGCTTTCTCCGTTAACTTTCTGCTTCTCTTAGGTTCTGTTCTTTCAGCATTAGTTACCTCTTTATCTTCAGCCATCATATTAATAAAGCAATGCGCAAATTGCGTGCAAATGTTCAAAAAGTACTTCCAACTGTCGCATCAGACATGTGCACCACAACTTCTGGAACACGCAGAGCCTTCAGCGGCTTTAATGAGGTGCGCTGTCTGTTTGCATGAGAAGTCCTTAACAGAGCATCCTGATCATTTTACCCTCAAGCTTCGTTAACGTCAAAGAAACTGACGCTCCATCTTCACAATTCCGACACCGTAAACGGGTTTCCGGTCTTTTACCTTGTCCGATGTCTTCGTTCGGTCAGAAGCACCGCGGCGCGGCGCTCCGGGCTTTTAATCCTTTCATCGGCTTTCAGCTGGCATCTGAAATCCCCTTGAAAACTCCTTGGAGAAGTTCTTTTACTAAATGTAGCGGCGTTCCGTCGGCGTGTTTTGTTAAGCCGCTAAAGAGCTGCGACACACTGAGTCTTCTCACGCGAATGACAGCAGACCGATCCTTTCCTTTTCTTTCAGTTTATTTTGTGCAGCAAAATAAACTAACGTCATACATACTAACTAATAAGCGATCATACGGTCATACGGTAAAAGAACTGTCAGCTCTCGTGCCTAATGCAACTCTTGCGCACCTGCTGCCATCATGACGTCATTATATTCTTGAAATATTAATTAAACAAAAAACATACTTGTGGCTCTCACTCACTCACTCACTCACTCACTCACTCACTCACTCACTCACTCACTCACTCACTCTGACCCCATCAGGACCCCCAGGAGGCGGGGCAGTGGCAGTACGTGTCCAGCAGGTCTTCTTCGGTGGTGGTGACGGGGCTGCAGCGGGCGGCCAGGTATCGGGTTCAGGTCAGAGCTCGTTCACAGGCCGGATACGGGTCCTTCAGCTCAGAGGGGGGCTTCAACACACTGCCTGATGGTGAGACACCCGTCTGTCTGACTGTCTGTGTGTCTGATGGTGAGACACCCGTCTGTCTGTCTGACTGTCTGTGTGTCTGATGGTGAGACACCCGTCTGTCTGACTGTGTGTCTGATGGTGAGACACCCGTCTGTCTGACTGTGTGTCTGATGGTGAGACACCCGTCTGTCTGACTGTCTGTGTGTCTGATGGTGAGACACCTGTCTGTCTGACTGTCTGTGTGTCTGATGGTGAGACACCTGTCTGTCTGACTGTCTGTGTGTCTGATGGTGAGACACCCGTCTGTCTGACTGTCTGTGTGTCTGATGGTGAGACACCTGTCTGTCTGACTGTCTGTGTGTCTGATGGTGAGACACCTGTGTGTCTGACTGTCTGTGTGTCTGATGGTGAGACACCCGTCTGTCTGACTGTCTGTGTGTCTGATGGTGAGACACCCGTCTGTCTGACTGTAGGTTACTGTACATAAGTCTTCACAGCCTTTGGCATAAACCTGCCTGGTGCCACTGATCCTCCTTGAGATGCTTTGAACTGGATTAGAGTCCACACACACCTGTCTATATGTTATATTGTGTGTATATATAAGGTCTATATGGTATATATGTTATATATAGACCTTATATATACCACACTCTGAGTGGTCTATAAGGTCTATATGGTATATATAAAGTATATATGTTATATTGTGCGTATATATAAGGTCTATATGCTATATATAAGGTATATATGTTATATTGTGCGTATATATAAGGTCTATATGGTGTGTGTGTATATATAAGGTCTATATGGTATATATAAGGTCTAATGTTATATTGTGTGGAAGGTGGAGAAGTCCTAACAGGAAGTGTCATACTGGGCCAGAGGAAGGTGGAGAAGTCCTAACAGGAAGGGTCATACTGGGCCAGAGGAAGGTGGAGAAGTCCTAACAGGAAGGGTCATACCGGGGAAGAGGAAGGTGGAGAAGTCCTAACAGGAAGGGTTGTACCGGGGAAGAGGTGGAGAAGTCCTAACAGGAAGGGTCGTACCGGGGAAGAGGTGGAGAAGTCCTAACAGGAAGGGTCGTACCGGGGAAGAGGTGGAGAAGTCCTAACAGGAAGGGTCGTACCGGGGAAGAGGTGGAGAAGTCCTAACAGGAAGGGTCGTACCAGGAAAGAGGTGGAGAAGTCCTAACAGGAAGGGTCGTACCGGGGAAGAGGAAGATAGAGAAGTCCTAAGAGGAAGGGTCGTACCGGGGAAGAGGAAGATAGAGAAGTCCTAACAGGAAGGGTCGTACCGGGGAAGAGGTGGAGAAGTCCTAACAGGAAGGGTCGTACCGTGGAAGAGGTGGAGAAGTCCTAACAGGAAGGGTCGTACCGTGGAAGAGGTGGAGAAGTCCTAACAGGAAGGGTCGTACCAGGAAAGAGGTGGAGACGTCCTAACAGGAAGGGTCGTACCGGGGAAGAGGAAGATAGAGAAGTCCTAACAGGAAGGGTCGTACCGGGGAAGAGGAAGATAGAGAAGTCCTAACAGGAAGGGTCGTACCTTGGAAGAGGAAGATAGAGAAGTCCTAACAGGAAGGGTCGTACCGGGGAAGAGGTGGAGAAGTCCTAACAGGAAGGGTCGTACCGGGGAAGAGGTGGAGAAGTCCTAACAGGAAGGGTCGTACCAGGAAAGAGGTGGAGAAGTCCTAACAGGAAGGGTCGTACCGGGGAAGAGGAAGATAGAGAAGTCCTAACAGGAAGGGTCGTACCGGGGAAGAGGAAGATAGAGAAGTCCTAAGAGGAAGGGTCGTACCGGGGAAGAGGAAGATAGAGAAGTCCTAAGAGGAAGGGTCGTACCGGGGAAGAGGAAGATAGAGAAGTCCTAAGAGGAAGGGTCGTACCGGGGAAGAGGAAGGTAGAGAAGTCCTAACAGGAAGGATCGTACCGGGGAAGAGGAAGATAGAGAAGTCCTAACAGGAAGGGTCGTACCGGGGAAGAGGAAGATAGAGAAGTCCTAACAGGAAGGGTCGTACCGGGGAAGAGGAAGATAGAGAAGTCCTAACAGGAAGGGTCGTACCTTGGAAGAGGAAGATAGAGAAGTCCTAACAGGAAGGGTCGTACCGGGGAAGAGGTGGAGAAGTCCTAACAGGAAGGGTCGTACCGGGGAAGAGGTGGAGAAGTCCTAACAGGAAGGGTCGTACCAGGAAAGAGGTGGAGAAGTCCTAACAGGAAGGGTCGTACCGGGGAAGAGGAAGATAGAGAAGTCCTAACAGGAAGGGTCGTACCGGGGAAGAGGAAGATAGAGAAGTCCTAAGAGGAAGGGTCGTACCGGGGAAGAGGAAGATAGAGAAGTCCTAAGAGGAAGGGTCGTACCGGGGAAGAGGAAGATAGAGAAGTCCTAAGAGGAAGGGTCGTACCGGGGAAGAGGAAGGTAGAGAAGTCCTAACAGGAAGGGTCGTACCGGGAAAGAGGAAGATAGAGAAGTCCTAACAGGAAGGGTCGTACCGGGGAAGAGGAAGATAGAGAAGTCCTAACAGGAAGGGTCGTACCTTGGAAGAGGAAGATAGAGAAGTCCTAACAGGAAGGGTCGTACCTTGGAAGAGGAAGATAGAGAAGTCCTAACAGGAAGGGTCGTACCTTGGAAGAGGAAGATAGAGAAGTCCTAACAGGAAGGGTCGTACCGGGGAAGAGGAAGATCGAGAAGTCCTAACAGGAAGGGTCGTACCGGGGAAGAGGAAGATAGAGAAGTCCTAACAGGAAGGGTCGTACCGGGGAAGAGGAAGATAGAGAAGTCCTAACAGGAAGGGTCGTACCGGGGAAGAGTATGACTGTCTGTCCTCCTGTCTGTCTGTCTGTCCTCCTGTCTGTCTCCTGTCTGTCTGTCTCCTGTCTGTCTCCTGTCTGCATGTCCTCCTGTTGTCTGTCTCCTGTCTGTCTGTCTCCTGTCTGTCCTCCTGTCTGTCCTCCTGCCTGTCTGTCTCCTGCCTGTCTGTCCTCCTGACTGTCTGTCTGCTTGTCCTCTGCAGGTGTTGGTTCTCAGCTGGTGGTGACGGTGGTTCTCGTCTCCTTGGGGGTTCTGATGCTCATCGCAATCCTGGTTCTGTACTGTTACCGGTAAGAACAATGCACACACACACACACACACACACACACACACACACACACACACACACACACACACACACACACACACACACACACACACACAGGGTGGGACACGTTGACTATATTAAGACGGAGTAACTCGACACTGAGAGAAGATGAAGAGATACAGACAGATAATAACATTCCTGAGGTGTGTGTGTGTGTGTGTGTGTGTGTGTGTGTGTGTGTGTGTGTGTGTGTGTGTGTGTGTGTGTGTGTGAGACTGTCATGGGAAAAATAATTTTGCGGCTGCTGAAAAACTAAAATCTACTTCTGTCTGTCTCTCTCCTGTCTGTCTCCTGTCTCTCTCTCTCTCCTGTCTGTCTCTCTCCTGTCTGTCTCTCTCCTGCCTGTCTCTCCTGCCTGTCTGTCTCTCCTGCCTGTCTGTCTCTCCTGCCTCTCTGTCTCTCTCCTCTCTGTCTCTCTCCTGTCTGTCTCTCTCCTGCCTGTCTCTCCTGCCTGTCTGTCTCTCCTGCCTGTCTGTCTCTCCTGCCTGTCTGTCTCTCCTGCCTGTCTCTCTCTCCTGTCTGTCTCTCTCCTGCCTGTCTCTCCTGCCTGTCTGTCTCTCCTGCCTGTCTGTCTCTCCTGCCTGTCTGTCTCTCCTGCCTCTCTGTCCATCAGCAGGAGGGTGAAGGACTCTGAACTGAGTGATAGAAGTGGACACTACCAGATGGGACAGAGTGAGTTTCACTTCCACCAATCAGAGTATTGATGGTGATGAAGATGATGTTGATGATGATGATGTCGATGATGATGATGATGTCGATGATGTTGTCATAGCGATGAAGGTGTACATCGACCCCTTTACGTACGAGGACCCCAACGAGGCGGTGAGGGAGTTCGCCAAAGAGATCGAGGCGTCTTTTGTGAAGATCGAGGAGGTGATCGGAGCAGGTGAGCATTCTTTACCTGGGGAACCTGTAGGGAACCTTAGAGGAACCTTTAAGGTCTGTAAGGAACCTTAGATTAACCTTTAGGGTCTGTAAGGAACCTTAGAGGACCCTTTAGTGTCTGTAAGGAACCTTAGAGCAACCTTTAGGGTCTGTAAGGAACCTTTAGGGTCTGTAAGGAACCTTAGATTAACCTTTAGGGTCTGTAAGGAACCTTAGATTAACCTTTAGGGTCTGTAAGGAACCTTTAGAGGGACCTGTAAAGGAACCTTTAGATGAACCTTTTGGGAATTTAAGGAACCTGTAAAGGAACCTTTTGGGAATTTAAGGAACCTTTAGAGGAACCTTTATGAATCTAGAGCACTGTTGTAAATATCTTTGAGAAACCTTTGAAGAACGCAGGTGTGTAGTAATATCTCACATGTACCTGTCCAGGTGTGTAGTCATATCTCACATGTACCTGTCCAGGTGTGTAGTCATATCTCACATGTACCTGTCCAGGTGTGTAGTCATATCTCACATGTACCTGTCCAGGTGTGTAGTCATATCTCACATGTACCTGTCCAGGTGTGTAGTCATAACTCATATCTCACATGTACCTGTCCAGGTGTGTAGTCATAACTCATATGTACCTGTCCAGGTGTGTAGTCATAACTCATATCTCACATGTACCTGTCCAGGTGTGTAGTCATAACTCATATGTACCTGTCCAGGTGTGTAGTCATATCTCACATGTACCTGTCCAGGTGTGTAGTCATAACTCATATCTCACATGTACCTGTCCAGGTGTGTAGTCATAACTCATATCTCACATGTACCTGTCCAGGTGTGTAGTCATAACTCACATGTACCTGTCCAGGTGTGTAGTCATATCTCACATGTACCTGTCCAGGTGTGTAGTAATATCTCATATGTACCTGTCCAGGTGTGTAGTCATAACTCATATCTCACATGTACCTGTCCAGGTGTGTAGTCATATCTCACATGTACCTGTCCAGGTGTGTAGTCATAACTCATATCTCACATGTACCTGTCCAGGTGTGTAGTCATATCTCATATCTCACATGTATCTGTCCAGGTGTGTAGTCATAACTCATATCTCACATGTACCTGTCCAGGTGTGTAGTCATATCTCACATGTACCTGTCCAGGTGTGTAGTCATAACTCATATCTCACATGTACCTGTCCAGGTGTGTAGTCATAACTCATATCTCACATGTACCTGTCCAGGTGTGTAGTCATAACTCATATCTCATATGTACCTGTCCAGGTGTGTAGTCATAACTCGTATCTCACATGTACCTGTCCAGGTGTGTAGTCATAACTCATATCTCACATGTACCTGTCCAGGTGTGTAGTCATATCTCACATGTACCTGTCCAGGTGTGTAGTAATATCTCACATGTACCTGTCCAGGTGTGTAGTCATAACTCATATCTCACATGTACCTGTCCAGGTGTGTAGTCATATCTCACATGTACCTGTCCAGGTGTGTAGTAATATCTCACATGTACCTGTCCAGGTGTGTAGTCATAACTCATATCTCACATGTACCTGTCCAGGTGTGTAGTCATAACTCATATCTCACATGTACCTGTCCAGGCGAGTTCGGCGAGGTGTGCCGAGGCCGGCTCAGGGTCCCGGGCAGGAAGGAGAACTACGTGGCGATCAAGACGCTGAAGGGCGGCTACACGGACAAGCAGAGGCGGGACTTCCTGTCGGAGGCGTCCATCATGGGCCAGTTCCAGCACCCCAACATCATCCACCTGGAGGGCGTCATCACCACCTCCTGTCCCGTCATGATCCTCACCGAGTTCATGGAGAACGGAGCGCTGGACAGCTTCCTGAGGGTGAGACGGGCAGCGGTGGCGACGCGTCTCACGGTCTGTCCGCCTGTCTGTCTGCCTGTCTCACGCCCGTCTGTCTGCAGGTGAATGACGGACAGTTCACCAGCATCCAGCTGGTGGGCATGCTGCGCGGCATCGCGGCCGGCATGCGCTACCTGTCCGACATGGGCTTCGTCCACCGGGACCTGGCCGCACGCAACATCCTGGTCAACGCCAACCTGGTCTGCAAGGTGAGACAGGCACCTGTCTGTGTGTCCACCCGTCTGTGTGCCGCCTGTCTGTCTGCCTGTGTGATCAGCTGTGTTGTGTTCTCAGGTGTCAGATTTCGGCCTCAGCAGGTTCCTGACCGAGAACTCTTCAGACCCGACGTACACCAGCTCTCTGGTAGGTCACCTGACATCTCCCATGATGCTCTCTGTTCACACCTGTACCAGTACACCAGCTCTCTGGTAGGTCACCTGACATCTCCCATGATGCTCTCTGTTCACACCTGGGGGATGTCGTCCACAATGTTGTTTAACT
>JBAMJR010000145.1:190000-217500 GCA_038501785.1 Myoxocephalus aenaeus | reverse complement strand
GTTTTTATACTAAAGTCATTTTGTACGAAACAGATTTGTCTCTTCTTTCTAACGGTCTGAAGACCCCGTTGTCACTAAGATATCACTTAAGATATCACTTAAGATATCACTAATATAACTAAGATATCACTAATATCACTAAGATATAACTTAAGATATAACTTAAGATATCACTAAGATATAACTTAAGATATCACTAATATAACTAAGATATAACTTAAGATATCACTAAGATATAACTTAAGATATCACTAATATCACTAAGATATAACTTAAGATATCACTAATATCACTAGATATAACTTAAGATATCACTAATATCACTAGATATAACTTAAGATATCACTAATATCACTAAGATATAACTTAAGATATCACTAATATCACTAATATAACTTAAGATATCACTAATATCACTAGATATAACTAATATCACTAATATATAACTTAAGATATCACTAATATCACTAGATATAACTAATATCACTAATATAACTTAAGATATAACTAATATCACTAGATATAACTAATATCACTAGATATCACTTAAGATATAACTAATATCACTAGATATAACTAATATCACTAGATATCACTTAAGATATCACTAATATCACTAGATATAACTTAAGATATCACTAATATCACTAGATATGATTTAAGATAATATCACTAATATTACTAGATTAAGATAAAATAATATGACTAGATTAAGATAAAATATCCCTCTGGCGGTTTCTGTGCGGCCCGTTCCGGCGCCGCGGCGCGGCATTGCTGCTGTGTCTGACCTGCACAGGGTGAGTGGTGACGGTGACGGTGAAGGTGAAGGTGACGGTGAAGGTGACGGTGAAGGTGAAGGTGAAGGTGACGGTGACGGTGAAGGTGACGGTGAAGGTGAAGGTGACGGTGAAGGTGACGGTGACGGTGAAGGTGAAGGTGACGGTGACGGTGAAGGTGACGGTGAAGGTGAAGGTGACGGTGAAGGTGACGGTGACGGTGAAGGTGAAGGTGACGGTGAAGGTGAAGGTGAAGGTGACGGTGACGGTGAAGGTGACGGTGAAGGTGAAGGTGAAGGTGACGGTGAAGGTGAAGGTGACGGTGACGGTGAAGGTGAAGGTGACGGTGAAGGTGAAGGTGAAGGTGACGGTGACGGTGAAGGTGAAGGTGACGGTGAAGGTGACGGTGAAGGTGACGGTGACGGTGAAGGTGAAGGTGACGGTGAAGGTGACGGTGACGGTGAAGGTGAAGGTGACGGTGAAGGTGAAGGTGACGGTGAAGGTGAAGGTGACGGTGACGGTGAAGGTGACGGTGAAGGTGAAGGTGACGGTGAAGGTGAAGGTGACGGTGAAGGTGACGGTGAAGGTGAAGGTGACGGTGAAGGTGACGGTGAAGGTGACGGTGACGGTGAAGGTGAAGGTGACGGTGAAGGTGACGGTGACGGTGACGGTGAAGGTGAAGGTGAAGGTGACGGTGAAGGTGAAGGTGAAGGTGACGGTGACGGTGACGGTGAAGGTGAAGGTGAAGGTGACGGTGAAGGTGAAGGTGACGGTGACGGTGAAGGTGAAGGTGAAGGTGACGGTGACGGTGAAGGTGAAGGTGAAGGTGAAGGTGACGGTGACGGTGACGGTGACGGTGAAGGTGAAGGTGAAGGTGACGGTGAAGGTGAAGGTGACGGTGACGGTGAAGGTGAAGGTGAAGGTGACGGTGAAGGTGAAGGTGACGGTGAAGGTGACGGTGAAGGTGAAGGTGACGGTGAAGGTGACGGTGACGGTGACGGTGAAGGTGACGGTGAAGGTGACGGTGAAGGTGACGGTGAAGGTGACGGTGAAGGTGAAGGTGACGGTGAAGGTGACGGTGACGGTGACGGTGAAGGTGAAGGTGACGGTGAAGGTGACGGTGAAGGTGAAGGTGACGGTGACGGTGAAGGTGACGGTGAAGGTGACGGTGACGGTGAAGGTGAAGGTGACGGTGAAGGTGAAGGTGACGGTGAAGGTGAAGGTGACGGTGAAGGTGACGGTGACGGTGACGGTGAAGGTGAAGGTGACGGTGAAGGTGAAGGTGACGGTGACGGTGAAGGTGACGGTGAAGGTGACGGTGACGGTGACGGTGAAGGTGACGGTGAAGGTGACGGTGAAGGTGACGGTGACGGTGAAGGTGACGGTGAAGGTGACGGTGACGGTGAAGGTGACGGTGACGGTGACGGTGAAGGTGACGGTGACGGTGACGGTGAAGGTGAAGGTGACGGTGAAGGTGAAGGTGACGGTGACGGTGAAGGTGACGGTGAAGGTGACGGTGACGGTGACGGTGACGGTGAAGGTGACGGTGACGGTGAAGGTGACGGTGAAGGTGAAGGTGACGGTGACGGTGAAGGTGACGGTGACGGTGAAGGTGACGGTGAAGGTGAAGGTGACGGTGACGGTGACGGTGAAGGTGACGGTGAAGGTGACGGTGACGGTGAAGGTGACGGTGACGGTGAAGGTGACGGTGACGGTGAAGGTGACGGTGACGGTGAAGGTGAAGGTGAAGGTGACGGTGAAGGTGACGGTGACGGTGAAGGTGATTGTGACGGTGAAGGTGAAGGTGAAGGTGACGGTGAAGGTGACGGTGACGGTGAAGGTGATTGTGACGGTGACGGTGACGGTGAAGGTGAAGGTGACGGTGACGGTGACGGTGACTGTGACGGTGACGGTGAAGGTGATTGTGACGGTGACGGTGAAGGTGAAGGTGAAGGTGAAGGTGACGGTGAAGGTGACGGTGACGGTGAAGGTGACGGTGAAGGTGAAGGTGACGGTGAAGGTGAAGGTGACGGTGACGGTGAAGGTGACGGTGAAGGTGACGGTGAAGGTGAAGGTGACGGTGAAGGTGACGGTGAAGGTGACGGTGACGGTGAAGGTGAAGGTGACGGTGACGGTGAAGGTGACGGTGACGGTGACGGTGAAGGTGACGGTGACGGTGAAGGTGACGGTGACGGTGAAGGTGACGGTGAAGGTGAAGGTGAAGGTGACGGTGAAGGTGACGGTGACGGTGAAGGTGACGGTGACGGTGAAGGTGAAGGTGACGGTGACGGTGAAGGTGAAGGTGACGGTGACGGTGAAGGTGACGGTGAAGGTGACGGTGACGGTGAAGGTGACGGTGAAGGTGAAGGTGACGGTGACGGTGAAGGTGAAGGTGACGGTGACGGTGAAGGTGAAGGTGACGGTGAAGGTGAAGGTGACGGTGACGGTGAAGGTGAAGGTGACGGTGACGGTGAAGGTGAAGGTGACGGTGACGGTGAAGGTGACGGTGAAGGTGAAGGTGACGGTGACGGTGAAGGTGAAGGTGACGGTGAAGGTGAAGGTGACGGTGACGGTGAAGGTGAAGGTGACGGTGACGGTGAAGGTGACGGTGAAGGTGACGGTGACGGTGAAGGTGACGGTGAAGGTGAAGGTGACGGTGACGGTGAAGGTGAAGGTGACGGTGACGGTGAAGGTGAAGGTGACGGTGACGGTGAAGGTGACGGTGAAGGTGACGGTGACGGTGAAGGTGACGGTGAAGGTGAAGGTGACGGTGACGGTGAAGGTGACGGTGACGGTGAAGGTGACGGTGACGGTGAAGGTGACGGTGAAGGTGAAGGTGAAGGTGACGGTGAAGGTGACGGTGACGGTGAAGGTGACGGTGACGGTGAAGGTGAAGGTGACGGTGAAGGTGAAGGTGAAGGTGACGGTGACGGTGAAGGTGACGGTGAAGGTGACGGTGACGGTGAAGGTGACGGTGAAGGTGAAGGTGACGGTGACGGTGAAGGTGACGGTGAAGGTGACGGTGAAGGTGACGGTGAAGGTGACGGTGACGGTGAAGGTGAAGGTGACGGTGACGGTGACGGTGAAGGTGAAGGTGAAGGTGACGGTGAAGGTGAAGGTGACGGTGAAGGTGATAGAAATAGAAAATAGAAAGAAAATAGAAATAGAAGAAAAATAGAAATAGAAAGAAAATAGAAATAGAAATAGAAATCCTTTTTATTTGTCATAGTACATACATGAAATGTGTTCTCTGCATTTAACCCATCCTGAGGAGCAGTGGGCTGCCCTGAGCGGCGCCCGGGGAGCAATTTAGGGTTCAGTGTCTTGCTCAGGGACACTTCCACCTGTGAGCTGTGGGGGGACTGGGGATCGAACCGGCTACCTTGTGGTTGCTGGACGACCACTCATCCCCCTGAGATGGTGACGGTGAAGGTGACGGTGTACAGGTACCTGGTGTCTCATCACATGGTGGAGGAGTACAGGTACCTGGTGTCTCATCACATGGAGGAGTACAGGTACCTGGTGTCTCATCACATGGAGGAGGAGTACAGGTACCTGGTGTCTCATCACATGGAGGAGTACAGGTACCTGGTGTCTCATCACATGGAGGAGTACAGGTACCTGGTGTCTCATCACATGGAGGAGTACAGGTACCTGGTGTCTCATCACATGGAGGAGTACAGGTACCTGGTGTCTCATCACATGGAGGAGGAGTACAGGTACCTGGTGTCTCATCACATGGAGGAGGAGTACAGGTACCTGGTGTCTCATCACATGGAGGAGGAGTACAGGTACCTGGTGTCTCATCACATGGAGGAGTACAGGTACCTGGTGTCTCATCACATGGAGGAGGAGTACAGGTACCTGGTGTCTCATCACATGGAGGAGGAGTACAGGTACCTGGTGTCTCATCACATGGAGGAGGAGTACAGGTACCTGGTGTCTCATCACATGGAGGAGGAGTACAGGTACCTGGTGTCTCATCACATGGAGGAGGAGTACAGGTACCTGGTGTCTCATCACATGGAGGAGTACAGGTACCTGGTGTCTCATCACATGGAGGAGGAGTACAGGTACCTGGTGTCTCATCACATGGAGGAGTACAGGTACCTGGTGTCTCATCACATGGAGGAGGAGTACAGGTACCTGGTGTCTCATCACATGGAGGAGTACAGGTACCTGGTGTCTCATCACATGGAGGAGTACAGGTACCTGGTGTCTCATCACATGGTGGAGGAGTACAGGTACCTGGTGTCTCATCACATGGAGGAGGAGTACAGGTACCTGGTGTCTCATCACATGGTGGAGGAGTACAGGTACCTGGTGTCTCATCACATGGAGGAGGAGTACAGGTACCTGGTGTCTCATCACATGGAGGAGTACAGGTACCTGGGTGTTTCCATCGACTGAACTGGAAGAACAACATCAACGCTGTGTACAAGAAGGGGATGAGTCGACTCTTTTTCCTGAGGAAGCTTCCATTCTTCAATGTGTGCAGAAGATGCTGGAGATGTTCTACCAGTCGGTTGTGGTCAGCGCTCTGTACTTCTCCATCGTCTGCTGGGGGAGCAGCATTGGAGCCGGTGACACCAACAGACTTAACAAGCTGGTTAAGAAAGCCGGCTCCATCATCGGCTGCAGGCAGGAGTCTCTGGAACAGGTGGTGGAGAGGAGGACGCTGAAGAAACTACTGTCCATATTGGACAACCCGGACCACCCTCTCCACCACCTACTGCAGGGTCATATATATATATATATATATATATATATATATATATATATATATATATATATATATGACCACCCTCTCCACCACTACTGCAGGGTCAGCAGCTCTTTCTCCAGGAGGTTCCTCACGCTCCGCTGCAACAAGGACCGTACAGGAGAACATTCCTGCCAACGGCATTACGGCTTTATAATAAATCACCGCTTGCCAGATCCTCTGATTAATCACATGTATATATATATTTTGCACAAAAGTAAAAACACATATCTCTCATCCCAGCTATTTTTATTGTATTATTATTATTTTATTTTATTTTAATTATTGTATATATCTTTTATCATTCGTCCTGCTATTTTTATATATTTATCTTTGTTGTAAGTTGCTGCTACCCCGACACCAAATTTCCCCTCGGGGATTAATAAAGTATATATTCATTCATTATATTCATTCATTCATGATCAGCTTTATTGGAATGTGAGTCTACACATACATGATCAGCTGTATTGGTCATGTGAGTCTACACATACATGATCAGCTGTATTGGTCATGTGAGTCTACACATACATGATCAGCTGTATTGGTCATGTGAGTCTACACATACATGATCAGCTGTATTGGTCATGTGAGTGTACACATACATGATCAGCTGTATTGGTCATGTGAGTCTACACATACATGGACTCACTTATAAACAACATCAATATAAAGCACATTGAACACAACAGTACCAAACACAGTGCGATGAGGAGTCTGTTAATGTTCATCAGAGAGACTCCAGAGGGAAGAAGCTGTTCCTGTGTCTGCTGGTTCTGGTGTCCAGAGCTCTGTAGCGCCCCCCAGAGGGGAGGAGGGGAACAGCTGGTGTACAGAGCTCTGTAGCGCCCCCCAGAGGGGAGGAGGGGAACAGCTGGTGTCCAGTGAGGGTCTGGTTCAGGGGTAGCCAACACGGTGCCCGCGGGCACCTGGTCGCCCGCAGAGACCAGCTAGTCGCCCGCGAAGCATGTTCTAAAAATAGAACACGCTTAAGAGCTTTCACAAGAAAAATAATTTAAAATAAATAATTCACTGGCGTGCGCGCGGCGGTCAGAGCTACTTACGTGTCATGGTTCTAACTTGTATCATGGTTCTAACTTTAGTCGCGGTTAAAACTTTATAACAACAATTAATAACCCACAACTAACACATTTTAACAGAGAAAACACCAAGACACAACAGTTTGTGACACTAATAATTGTACATTTATAAAATTACACCACCGAGCATGCTGGGTACAGCTCTATCACACCAAGGAAGAGACAGAGGGTCAGTCTCATCTCCACCTCACGGACTTTGAGGCTCCGTGAGTCCGTGAGGGTTTGGTTCTGTCCCATTGTCACATCGTAGAGTGCTCGAGTCTCTGGCAGACATGTTGAGCCCTTTATGATCCCTTTATGAACCCTTTATGATCCCTTTATGATCCCTTTATGAACCCTTTATGATCCCTTTATGAACCCTTTATGAACCCTTTATGAACCCTTTATGAGCCCTTTATGAACCCTTTATGATCCCTTTATGAACCCTTTATGATCCCTTTATGATCCCTTTATGATCCCTTTATGATCCCTTTATGATCCCTTTATGATCCCTTTCCGTAAGTCAGCATTAGATGCTGACTTTGCCTAAGGGAATTACCCACAGTTCATAGCAATGTGACGTTAAACACGCAGTTCCCAATGGAAGCATGAAGACGTAAAAAAAAAAAAGGTAAAGAAAGAGACACGTGATAAAATACATTTACACTACAACATTACGGATTAAAGATGGAACATGAAAACACATGAAATCAGAGGAAAGCAGCAGAACATATATTTATAAATATTTTGTTTACATTCATCAAACATTTCGTTTTGACAAAAACAAGTAAATATATCATCTAAAATGACTTCTCATCTCGTGAGGAAGACGTTCAAATGGGGTGAGGGTCTACAGGGTCTACAGGGTCTACAGGGGGTGAGGGTCTACAGGGTGTGAGGGTCTACAGGGTGTGAGGGTCTACAGGGTGTGAGGGTCTACAGGGTCTACAGGGGGTGAGGGTCTACAGGGTCTACAGGGTCTACAGGGGGTGAGGGTCTACAGGGTGTGAGGGTCTACAGGATCTACAGGGTGTGAGGGTCTACAGGGTGTGAGGGTCTACAGGGTGTGAGGGGTCTACAGGGTGTGAGGGTCTACAGGGTCTGAGGGTCTACAGGGTGTGAGGGGTCTACAGGGTGTGAGGGGTCTACAGGGTGTGAGGGGTCTACAGGGTGAGAGGGGTCTACAGGGTCTGAGGGTCTACAGGGTCTGAGGGGTCTACAGGGTGTGAGGGGTCTACAGGGTGTGAGGGGTCTACAGGGTGTGAGGGGTCTACAGGGTCTGAGGGTCTACAGGGTGTGAGGGGTCTACAGGGTGTGAGGGTCTACAGGGTCTGAGGGGTCTACAGGGTGTGAGGGTCTACAGGGTCTGAGGGTCTACAGGGTGTGAGGGTCTACAGGGTGTGAGTGTCTACAGGGTCTGAGGGGTCTACAGGGTCTGAGGGTCTACAGGGTGTGAGGGGTCTACAGGGTGTGAGGGTCTACAGGGTGTGAGTGTCTACAGGGTCTGAGGGGTCTACAGGGTGTGAGGGGTCTACAGGGTGTGAGGGTCTACAGGGTCTGAGGGTCTACAGGGTGTGAGGGTCTACAGGATCTACAGGGTGTGAGGGTCTACAGGGTGTGAGGGGTCTACAGGGTCTGAGGGTCTACAGGGTCTGAGGGGTCTACAGGGTGTGAGGGTCTACAGGGTCTGAGGGTCTACAGGGTGTGAGGGGTCTACAGGGTGTGAGGGGTCTGCAGGGTGTGAGGGTCTACAGGGTCTGAGGGTCTACAGGGTCTGAGGGGTCTACAGGGTGTGAGGGTCTACAGGGTGTGAGGGTCCACAGGGTGTGAGGGTCTACAGGGTGTGAGGGGTCTACAGGGTGTGAGGGTCTACAGGGTCTGAGGGTCTACAGGGTGTGAGGGGTCTACAGGGTGTGAGGGTCTACAGGGTCTGAGGGGTCTACAGGGTGTGAGGGTCTACAGGGTCTGAGGGTCTACAGGGTGTGAGGGTCTACAGGGTGTGAGTGTCTACAGGGTCTGAGGGGTCTACAGGGTGTGAGGGTCTACAGGGTCTACAGGGTGTGAGGGTCTACAGGGTGTGAGGGTCTACAGGGTGTGAGGGGTCTACAGGGTGTGAGGGGTCTACAGGGTGTGAGGGTCTACAGGGTGAGAGGGTCTACAGGGTGTGAGGGGTCTACAGGGTGTGAGGGGTCTACAGGGTGTGAGGGTCTACAGGGTCTGAGGGTCTACAGGGTGTGAGGGGTCTACAGGGTGAGAGGGTCTACAGGGTCTGAGGGTCCACAGGGTGTGAGGGTCTACAGGGTCTGAGGGTCTACAGGGTGTGAGGGGTCTACAGGGTGAGAGGGTCTACAGGGTGTGAGGGTCCACAGGGTGTGAGGGGTCTACAGGGTGTGAGGGTCCACAGGGTGTGAGGGTCTACAGGGTGTGAGGGTCTACAGGGTGTGAGGGTCTACAGGGTGTGAGGGGTCTACAGGGTGTGAGGGTCTACAGGGTCTGAGGGTCCACAGGGTGTGAGGGTCTACAGGGTGTGAGGGTCCACAGGGTGTGAGGGGTCTACAGGGTGAGAGGGTCTACAGGGTGTGAGGGTCTACAGGGTGTGAGGGTCTACAGGGTGTGAGGGTCTACAGGGTGTGAGGGGTCTACAGGGTGTGAGGGTCTACAGGGTCTGAGGGTCCACAGGGTGTGAGGGTCTACAGGGTGTGAGGGTCTACAGGGTGTGAGGGGTCTACAGGGTGTGAGGGTCTACAGGGTGTGAGGGTCTACAGGGTGTGAGGGTCTACAGGGTCTACAGGGTGTGAGGGGTCTACAGGGTGTGAGGGTCTACAGGGTCTACAGGGTGTGAGGGTCTACAGGGTGTGAGGGTCTACAGGGTGTGAGGGTCTACAGGGTGTGAGGGTCTACAGGGTCTACAGGGTGTGAGGGTCTACAGGGTGTGAGGGTCTACAGGGTGTGAGGGTCTACAGGGTCTACAGGGTGTGAGGGTCTACAGGGTGTGAGGGTCTACAGGGTCTACAGGGTGTGAGGGTCTACAGGGTCTACAGGGTGTGAGGGTCTACAGGGTGTGAGGGGTCTACAGGGTGTGAGGGGTCTACAGGGTCTACAGGGTGTGAGGGTCTACAGGGTGTGAGGGTCTACAGGGTGTGAGGGTCTACAGGGTCTACAGGGTGTGAGGGTCTACAGGGTGTGAGGGTCTACAGGGTCTACAGGGTGTGAGGGTCTACAGGGTCTACAGGGTGTGAGGGTCTACAGGGTGTGAGGGTCTACAGGGTCTACAGGGTGTGAGGGTCTACAGGGTCTACAGGGTGTGAGGGTCTACAGGGTGTGAGGGTCTACAGGGTCTACATAACCTTTCTCTTCTCTGATGGGGTCAGGGTGCCTAAATGTAAACGTTTATTGTTTTCCAGAAAGCCACATAACCACATATTAATATTAATAACCTTTTCTGGGATCTTCACAGAGAAAAAAAGGCAGGAAATAAATAACACTATTTATTAAATAAATAATAACACTATTTATGAAATAAATAACACTATTTATTAAATAAATAATAACACTATTTATGAAATAAATAATAACACTATTTATGAAATAAATAATAACACTATTCATGAAATAAATAACACTATTTATGAAATAAATAATAACACTATTTATTAAATAAATAATAACACTATTTATGAAATAAATAACACTATTTATGAAATAAATAATAACACTATTTATGAAATAAATAACACTATTTATTAAATAAATAATAACACTATTTATTAAATAAATAATAACACTATTTATGAAATAAATAACACTATTTATTTCATAAATAGTGTTATTATTTATTTCATAAATAATAACACTATTTATGAAATAAATAACACTATTTATTAAATAAATAATAACACTATTTATTAAATAAATAATAACACTATTTATGAAATAAATAACACTATTTATGAAATATATAATAACAGTATTTATGAAATGAATACCCCTCTCTGGGTTCTTCACAGATAGAAACATTGAACATGAAGTCTTAACAGTAAAGCTTCGTCTCAGAGTCTCACTCTGATGACTGGGTGTCAGACCTCTCTAAGGTCTCGTGTTGCTTATGATCCTGTAGCTTCACCACACAGCAGCGGCTGAGAACCAAACTACACACAATACATTGCACCACCAGTATGGTTGTGGAGATGGATTGTATCCCAGTAGATGTTATTATGATTATGATTATACTCAGAAAAGTGATCTTACCTATGTATGATCATCAGAGTGAACTGTGGCTGCATCTAGTCACAGCCACACGCGATGTTCATCTGTCACTCTTCATCTCGCAGAGTTTGTTGAGCTAGCAGCTAGCCTGCTAGCAGGCTCAACAAACATACGTTTGTTGAGCCTGCTAGCTCAACAAACGTATGTTTGCCGTCCGAACAAAACACAAGAAAATGCCTCATAACAGCTACGAGGTCGCTCAGCTCACAGAGACACTGAAACCTCTGAGACGAGACTTCATAACAGAGCAGAAGACTTCATAACAGAGCAGAAGATTCATAACAGAACAGAAGACTTCATAACAGAACAGAAGACTTGTCAGTAACTTAAAGCGGAGCAGAGGCCTGTCTCACGAAGCTGGATTAACATACCCGGGGTTTCCCTCAGTTATCCAGCTGCACTTAACCAGATGTCCGGTCTCTTATTGGTCTCAGGAAGCCGGTTATCAACTCGTTAAGTGAACCCAGGAGGTCTCATCTAGATCTGTGCTCGTGCACATAAAAGGGGCGGAGTTAACTCCGTTACTCCATTGTGCACCATGGAGAAGAGAGAGCAACGTGTTTTACAACGGAGGAGCAAACCATCATCTTAAGAATGTACGAACAATATAGAGAAAGAATACAAGCAAAAAGCAACACTGCTGCAGCAGCCAGAAGCCGCAAGGAATCGTGGGGGGAAATCGCCGACTCCGCCAATGCATAAATTACTGGGATTGTAATATTAAATCACTGTCTCAAATGTATGTGCCTATTTTGATTATCTTTTCGTTTTAACAATTTAACCTCATTTCAGTTGCAACCCCAGTGGAGCTAAAAGAACATGGGAGCAAGTTAAAACAAATACAAGAACATAGTTCAAAGCGCTCAGTAAGTTTATTATAATATCTTCCAGGCTACATGTATGATGTGAACAATATTATACAATTATCCTTCTATTGTGAAAGTAACTTGAGTAACATGTGGGTTGGGTTCCCCCCACAGTGGATAGTGAGACCCTCAGGGTCACGCTGCTACCTAGACCAATGCCATCCGTGATAGAGGTAACAGTGAATTCAAACTGTCATACACTTACAAGCAATCTGTTGGTGCTGATCGTGCATTAAAGAGGAAGACATCTTTTCTTCTTCTCATGTCGGCCATGAGGAGGCAACAGATGAAGAGACGCTCTCTGGAGCGCTGCTCTTACTATCCGTGCTTCTTCCTCAACGGGATTCTGTAGAAATGGGCAGGCCGTTTTTCCAAGACAATGATTGGCCAGTAGGCGTCTTCTAGACCCTGAGATCTTATCCGGGAACTCAAGCTGCTCTGGAGCAGGTTAGGTTCAGCGTAAGTTACCGGGGCAACGCACCCCGATAAGAAGTGAACCAGCTTCGTGAGACGGAAAACCCAGAAGTTAATCCAGAAGTTACCTCGCTAAGACGAAATCCAGCTTCGTGAGACAGGCCTCTGAACACAGACCTCCTCTCTCTCTCTGAGGTGCTGCTCAGTGCTGCAGGGTTTATTCCCTGAGTCTGACCTCATGGAATAAAACCCCTGCACCGCTGAGCTGACCAGTCTTTGAAAGAGAAGGACCTCTTCATGAGCTGAGTGACCCTCAATGGTTGGCAGACCTGGCCTCTAGTTGATCTCATCATCATCTCACACTGAACATGAGCCTGCAAGACAAAGAGCAGGACGCAGACCCTCACGTACACATGAACCCGTTCTGTCAAAGCTTCTTCTCTTTGAGACACAACCCTGTAACGTCAACGCTGCTCTGAAATCTCCTGAGCTTTCCAGAGGTCAACCTTTCTGCTACAAAGGGAAACATGTCTGTCATCACGTCTCATGACAGAACTCATCAGCGCTTCCTTTGTTAAATGTTCTGGACTGAAGAGTCTGAACCAGAACTGATGGAGATGCAGTGATGATTCTCTGAAGAACCAGCTTCACTTTCTCTCCCTGCCGACTTCTACTGGAGCTTGGAAAAGGCCAAGTTTCCTCTGATGTGATTTTTGTAATATAATATTAAAAAATATATATATATATATATATATATGCATAATTGACCTCATTTGATTCATTTTGTGCTACACCTCACCTGAGCGGCCCAGACGTTGTAGTATGTATGAAAGACATCTCACCAGCATACGGAAGGTACTTCGGTTAAACCGGAAGGCGGAAGCAAAGAGCTTGACATTTCAGGGTTATTTCAATCAATATTTTTTTTTGTGATTGAATATGAAGGTGCAACTTCTATATATTTTGATCAGTCTGCAGGCCTTATTCGTAATTGGCAATCGCGATGACATCGTTGATTTGTTCAATAGGGTGCTGCGCTGCGTTCAATGCCTACAGCAAGACCCAGGAGAAGAGAGATGTTTTAGAGAGCTTGATGACCACACCATTACCCTAAATTCTATGTTGTCTATGGTTCGCTCTAGGGAAGGACCTGATGGAGAGACGGTTGTTTTTTTGGAGTCAATATGTTTTTGTTTTAATAGGTTTGGTGACTTTAGAAGTAGAAGAAGAGATCAAGAAAACTGTCTTCCTCCGATTCCACCTACAGCCAGAAATGGCCTTCCATGTCGCCCACGATATGATTTAACAATTGAGCAATTGAACCAGTGCATGGGACTCGGTTTAACTGGCAGGGAATTGACTGTGTTCAGACATAGGCAACGTCTTGGTGTCGGACCTTTGGACCAATGAAGAACTGATATTAACCATAAGGGAGATTTCCACGAGTACCCCGAATGCTGGTGAGAGATACGTTATTGGAAGTCTACGGCTTCGCGGAATCCGTATCCAGCGCTGGAGGATCCGTCACATTCTGCAGGAGCTTGATCCCGTCGGACGGTCATTGAGACGCACTCAAGCCATTCGCCGAAGGGTTTACAGTGTGCAAACTCCAAACGAGTTATGGTATGTGTGCTATGGGCCTTTGACAGGTCTATTCTCACAAGTTATGGCTTGCCTAATGTTACTGTTTGTGATCCCTGTATTGATTATTCCTGTACCATTTTGACTCTTCGCTCCTATACCCTAGATTAGAACTAGCTGACTTCCCCCAACCGAGGACCGGTGTTACTCCCCAACTGGTTTTCAAACCTACTGGTTTCCAAACCTACTGGTTTCCCTACGCCTGCGTGTGTTGTCTTCGCTTCACAGCTGCAGCGGTTTTCTGTCTGCTCACCAGATTCGTCACATATTCACAAACATATTGCTGGAGATCTTCAAGCCACATTTCATATCCATTGCAGCGATCGTGATTGTATAAGTGAGCACTGCATCACAACCACGTATGAAGAAACACATTTAAGGAAATATATTTATAAAAAGATCGCAACGACCTGGATTCGATCCCTGTCGAGCAAAATGAAAACATACTGAGAGACAGTGGCTCAACCTATAGAGCCACTAATCAAACAACTATAGTCATTTAAGGTATTACTCAATGATGTCCCATCTCCTCTGTGTCCAGGAACCTCTTGGTCTGGTGAGCTGAAACAACTGGTTACCTCGGGCGGATATTAAAACACTGTGTGGACCTGCACACATGGTGTTGCCTCTTCTGCAGTCAGCTATTCTTGACTACCAGCAGGCCTACGATGGCAGAGAAGTTAGCAGCACAACACTGAGCTATCTTTTCCTAACCAAGTTTTTAAATGTCATTTAAAAAGCTGTCAATGTAATCCCTTGATGGGGAACTTTATTAGAGTGCTGAAGGAAGCAAGATGAGCAGCAGCATCATCTTGCAAAAGAATAGCTGACTGCAGAAGAGGCAACAACATGTTTGTGGAGTTCCACGACAGTGCTTTAATATCCACCCGAAACAAGTTGTTTCAGATCACCACACCAAAAGGTTCCCTGGAGGCAGATGTGACTTGATCAATAAATTCCCAAATGACTTAAGTTTACTGCGTATCGCCACCGCATAACAACAGGTTATAATGTGTTGCTCTACGGAGATCGAATCCAGGTCGTTGTGATCTTTACATTTATATAGATGCTGTATATATATATAAATGTATAGATGCTGTATATATTTGTGTTTCTTCATACATAGTTGTGATGCAGTGCTCACTTAAACAATCGTAATCGCCGCAAAGGATATGCCATGTGGCGTGAAGATCTCCAGCAATATGTCCTTCATTGTTCTGTGGGTAGAACATTACTATATCCCACTCTTCCTGTGGCTCAGTGTTCGCAATGTTTTTAGTGTCTTTTCACAATACGATCGTCACAAAAGTAGAATTGTTTTTGTCAAAATGCGTCAGTGGCGTCTGGCCGTAGCCTCGCGAAAAAACATCGCTAAATATGTTGAGACGTGTTTTAATATCCGCCCGAGGTAACCAGTTGTTTCAGCTCACCTAGACCAAGAGGTTCCTGGACACAGAGGAGATGGGACATCATTGAGTAATACCTTAAATGACTATAGTTGTTTGATTAATTGGTGGCTCTATAGGTTGAGCCACCGTCTTTCAGTACGTTTTCATTTTGCTCGACAGGGATCGAATCCAGGTCGTTGCGATCTTTTTATAAATATATTTCCTTAAATGTGTTTCTTCATACGTGGTTGTGATGCAGTGCTCACTTATACAATCACGATCGCTGCAATGGATATGAAATGTGGCTTGAAGATCTCCAGCAATATGTTTGTGAATATGTGATGAATCTGGTGAGCAGACAGAAAACAGCTGCAGCTGTGAAGCGAAGACAACACACGCAGGCGCAGGGAAACCAGTAGGTTTGGAAACCAGTTGGGGAGTAACACTGGTCCATTGAGCCAGAATAAAACAATGTAGGTCTACTCATGGTGAACGGCCAAATATCATCAATATTCAAAATGCTTTACTTTGTTATCTATCACGAGGCCAATCTCTGAGTGTGTGTGATCAACACGATCATCATATTATACATACAAGTGATCGTGTTGATCACACACACTCAGAGATTGGCCCCATGACGACTAACAAGATAAACCAGTAGAGCATTTTGAATATTTGGCAGTTCACCATGAGTGAATTGTTTTATTGCTCAATGGAGAGCTTGCCTGACTATCAGTTGGGGAAGCCAGCTACAGTCTAACTGAAGCTAATGGACAAATAACACAAAAATATTAAAAAAAAATTACACTAAGGGTTCATTAAGGTCTCACAACAATATTCCTGCCCCGTAGAGATGGACCACTTGTATGATGTGACCCTACATACTTCTCTGAGTGCTTTTCCAGGATTGTAACAGCTGTCACTTCTTTCTTTTATACAGGCATATTGACGGGAACCATACATTGGTGAGGTGGAGAATGGTGTTCCATGTGTGGATGGTACAGTCGCACCATCATATACCTTCAGTGCCTCAACAATAACAGGGCATCACGTGTTTTGAACCTGTTTCAGCAGAGCCTTTCTGACTCTGGACTGCCTTCCAGAGTACGGAGCGACCATGGAAGGGAAAATATGGAGGTTGCCCGATTTATGCTGAACAGTAGAGGGTTGAATAGGAGAAGCATGATCATGGGGCGCAGCGTAGGCAACCAAAGAATAGAGAGGCTATGGGCAGAACTAAACCGAGTCCTTTCATACTACTTCTGACTTATTTACCTTTATGGAAAATGAAGGCATACTTGACTCTCTTTGTGATCTTAATTTATTTTGTTTGCATTACATTTACTTACCTCGGGTTCAAAGGGCAGTCAGAGAATTCAGGAGCCAATGGAATAACCATGGACTCTCTACCCAAGGATGCCAAACCCCATTGCCATTGTGGCATAGAGGTGTTGTCAGTCATATTGGAAGCAACAGCACAGCTAGGTGGTGTTTCAGATGGATGAACATTTAGCCACTGATAATGAACCACTACCTGCAGCAGAGAGCAGGAATAATAGTGAGGTTCCTGAAAACTGAGTTCATGTAAGCAACAGTACCATGCAAGACATTCAAGAATTAATTGACCCATTAATGAATGATGGAAATCATGGAATACAGTTATTTCTGTCTCTTTTACATTTTTGCAAGCAAGACCTCCCAGAGGACGAAGTGAATGATTCTCTTACTAGTGTGCAAAGTTGAGTTGGCCTAAGAATGTCACTACTGATATTGCAAGTTGATGTCAAGTATGTGACAATAAACTTGAATGAAGAAATTGGGACATTTATTGATGTGTAAATGTACCGTATAAAAGAACCCTGACAATCAAAAGTTGTTTCTACTGTATTTCTGAGCATTAGCTGATCGACTGATATCCGCTGGCTGACTTCTGAGCAAAGTGAAACCCGGAAAGCTATTTGTATTTGTATGTTCCAGATTTGAAGAGTTTCCAGGTTTTACTCATTGCAGAAGTCAGGCTTACTCAGTTAGCCAGCTTAGAGAAATACCCTCCCAGCTCATTCGACACGTACATTTGAATGAAACTTGACAATAAAAAAACAAATTCAAAAAGTAAACTTTGGGGGCTGCTGGGCGGTGTTTGGACAAGCGTCACGGTCTGGTATTGAATCTAGACCGTGCCACGTGATACTGCCCAACATGAGGAATACATTTCTGGAGTGGCTCCATCCTTAGAACATTCATGTAACACAAACAACAGGACACATGTAAGCACTCAAGTTAACAAAACAAGCTAACTTTGGTCTAGTGTGAATGAAATCATTTGCATTTCCAACATATCCACATAATTGGAGTGGATACCGACATAACCGTTTAATGCTGTACAATAAACAAAAGTCAGCAATTTTTAGAATTCAATTGCGGCACAGTACATGTCAACAAGTACTATGCCGCTGCTGACATGGCGATCAAAACTAGAGGCCATTATAAACATGTTATAACAGTTTCCGTAGACATAGGCTATACTTTTGTACAACGGAATCAGGATTAGTGTGAGATGGATCCTTTTTCACTCTTCCCTCAATAGGACAACAACCTAAGAACCATTAGGTTGTAACAACACATGTCTGATAGGGTGAGAACCACTGCCCTGTACCAAATACTTTTTCTCAGCCGTTACATTTTCTACCTTTCAACTAAAATGTACATTCATCATCTATGGCATGCCAAAGCCCTGTGTGTTTCTTATTGCTCTTAACACCTCCGTACGTGCTGTAGATAGGCAGTCGGAGACAGCTATGCAGGTGTTGGCAACAGGGAACTTTTCTGCTCTGAAGAAATTCCAGAGATGGCTGAGGAGAAAAGCCGATTGGTGGTGCTGCATCAGATCCCGTTGCAAACGCTAGGATGTCCCCCAACGTCTTTGATCCATCTTCCTCTGTGGAATAAGCAAAGCAGGACAGCACAGAATGAAGCACAGCACACAAACTACATCTTAGAACTTCGTTGGGGTGGGAGATAAATATACATGAGACAGACCAAATACGTTAAATCATAAACTTAATGTTAACACCAGAAGCTTTCTTCCCCTTTTCTTAGAACAAGTGCACATACGAGTTTCCTGAGTTTTTCGCTCTCACACACACACACACACACACACACACACACACACACACACACACACACACACACACACACACACCTTCAACATCAGAAAGCAGCTACTGTTTCCTCATCTCTTTTCTGGGTGCTCCCCTCCTCTGACCACCGGACGTGGAACAGCCCATCAGCGGCTTTGGACTGTCGCACATCGCTGGACTGAAAGATTCTGGATGCTTCTGGATCTGCTCCAGAACTCCAAGCGTTTTCAACCCATCTCTGAACCTCCAGTACATGACAGTATGGAGGAAAGGTGGTTCAATGAAGAGTTCCCTCTGTTGCATGTGTTGGACATCAAACAGGATTTTCAATGGAACTACATTTAAAATACCTTTCAAATGGTGCACGGACTGGATCGATCACTTGAAACATCAAGACATCTTCTATGAGTTAACAGTCATGTTTAATCTGGATGAATGCTGCTGCACAGGGTAGGATGTTGTTATGATGAGAGCGATGCATGTCCGTAGTCTTTAATACAAAACATTAGATGTGAGACAGCACAGTGTTGTCACAAGTTCATCACAGCTGACAGTAGACATGTCTGGGTGGAAACACGTTTCACGTTTCACGTACACACTGTATGAAGAGTAAACTGGTCTCATATCGACTTGACGTCTGTTAACAATGTATGACTTCAATACCAGACGGACAACAGGAGCGTTTTATCTAGTTTTATTGACGTTAGCAGCATATTGAACAGGCATCAACAGAGTCACCTACTTTTCCGTTCACTCTCGTCCGCGCGCAGCCTCACGGACAGGTAGGGCATTATACAGTAAACTGTTCCGTTTATATTCTTTACAAAGAGACACGAAGAAGAACGTGACAGAGAGGCTATGCGATGGAAATGTGTATTTCCTACTTAGTCAACAGGGTCCTGAAGGCCACTCCTACGACACGCTGCCTCACGCACGCGAACATAAACCAGTTCATTCATAAACCAGTTCATTCATAAACCAGTTCATTCATAAACCAGTTCATTCACGAACCAGTTCATTCATAAACCAGTTCATTCACAAACCAGTTCATTCATAAACCAGTTCATTCAAAACCAGTTCATTCATAAACCAGTTCATTCACAAACCAGTTCATTCATAAACCAGTTCATTCACAAACCAGTTCATTCACAAACCAGTTCATTCATAAACCAGTTCATTCATAAACCAGTTCATTCATAAACCAGTTCATCGGTAACACCTGCACGTCTCCAACCTGCACGCGCGAGCTGCCTGGCTCCGCCCCCTTACCGAAGCACCCCAGCCTGTCCACATTCATCCACATCTCCAGATGCTCTGTTCAACACCCGATCCCTCAGCAACAAGGGCCTCTCACTCAACGACTTCATAACTTTCTCTGTTTAACTGAAACATGGCAAAACCAGCAGGACTATTTTTCATGAAACCAAACCACCCCCCCTGGATACCATACATGGACAAGCCACGCCTTCATGGGCGTGGTGGTGGAATAGCCACCATTTTTCTAACAGACATCACTACTAGTTTAATAACCATCCCGGCTCCCTCCTCATTTGAACACCTTGTTTTTAAACTGTCTGGTCCCAAACCCCTGGTTACTGCAGTCATTTACCGCCCCCCAAACCGAACCCTGCTTTCCCTCTGATCTGTCTGAATTCCTCACACAACTCTGCTCCATCTCTCCATCCATTCTGCTACTCGGTGACTTTAACATACACGTCGACTCTCCTGACTCCACAAACTCCTCAGAACTCCTGGACATCTTCAACTACTTCAACATCACCCAACATGTCGACTTTCCCACCCACAAAAAAGGACACACACTCGACCTGGTCTGCACCTCCGGCATTACCATCACCAATCTAACCAGCATCGACCTCACCATCTCTACCACCTGGCTATCACCTGGACATTGACATCCCACCCCCATGTTAAGCAGAGCCGCTCCATAACATTCCGGAACATCAAGTCCATCAACCTCCCCTCGCTCTCCTCCTCCTCGGCTGCCATCGTCTCTGCTCCTCTTTCGACTGCCTCCCCCACTGCCCTGGTCGATCACTATAATGATGCACTCTCCTCCTGTCTCGACCTCATCGCCCCCAAAAAATCCAAACTCGTCTCCTTCACCCACTCCGCCCCCTGGTACACCGACCAACTTCACCACCTCAAAGTGCACGGCCGTCAACTGGAACGCCTTGCAAACAAAACTGGACTCACGGTTCACCTTGATGCCTTCAAACTCCACCAACAACAACATAAAGACGCCCTCAACGCCGCTCGCTCCTCTCACTACTCCTCCATCATCCAATCTGGCTCCAACAACCCAAAACGCTGTTCTCCACCATCAACAAACTCCTGAAGCCCATGGACACATCTCCTCCTCTTCACCACCAGCAAATGCAACTCATTCCTCTCCTTCTTCAACGACAACATCATTACAATACACAACCAGCTGGCTGCCTCCTCCCCCTCCACTGCCTCACCCCCCTCTCCTCCAAGACCATCACCTCTGTCACCCACTCCACTCTCACCTCCTGTCTCACTGAAATAAAATCATGAATGCAACAACATTTTCTCAAACTCAACTCCAACAAATCTGAAATACTCATCATCGGCCCTAACTCCCTCACCCGCTCAGCCCAGACCTTCTCTTTGAATATTGACGGCTCCATCGTCACCCCCTCCACCCAGGTCCGCAACCTCGGCATCATCCTTGACCCCACCCTCTCTTTCCTCCCCCACGGCAACCACATCACCAAAACTGCCTTCTTTCACCTCCGTAACATTGCACGCCTCCGGCCCTCCCTGTCCTCTGCCACCACTGAAATCCTCATCCATGCCCTCATAACATCCAGACTCGATTACTGCAACAGCATCCTCTACGGCTCACCCAACAAAACCCTCAATAAACTTCAATATGTCCAAAACTCTGCCGCCCGACTGCTCACCTCCACCCGCCGTTATGATCACATCACCCCGGTCCTCCACAACCTCCACTGGCTTCCGATCAAGTACAGGATAGACTTCAAACTACTACTCATCACCTACAAAGCCCTAAACAACCTGGCCCCTCCCTACCTTTCAGACCTCCTCCCCTCCACGCCCCAACCCGTTACCTCAGGTCCGCCGGTACAAACACCCTGAAGACCATCAGGACCAAGCGCCGGACCTGGGGGGACAGGGCCTTCTCTGCTGCTGCACCCCCCCCTCTGGAACGCTCTCCCCATCCACATCCGTCAGGCTCCCTCACTAGCTTCATTCAAGCAAGCCCTCAAAACGCACCTCTTCCAACTGGCTTTCACCTGCTAGACCTGCACCTATCCTCCACTACGACCCTCAGCTTCTCCAGTTTTCTTTCCTTTCTTTCTTTCTTACTAAAAATGTCCTGTTTGTTTGTTTTGCTTACTTTGTCTTTCATTTTTTGTTCCGTTCGTCATTGTCTACTGTCCATATTGTAAAGCGTCTTTGTGTATCTTTAAAAGCGCTATATAAGTTGAAATTATTATTATTATATATAATAATTATGTTATTGTACGAGGTGTATATATATAATACTTATGTTATTGTACGAGGTGTATATATAATACTCTTATTGTACGAGGTGTATATATAATACTCTTATTGTACGAGGTGTATATATATAATACTTATGTTATTGTACGAGGTGTATATATAATACTTATGTTATTGTACGAGGTGTATATATAATACTTATGTTATTGTACGAGGTGTATATATAATATTCTTATTGTACGAGGAGCTCAGGCAGAAGGAGACGCTGCTGAGGAAAGGAACAGATCATTCAGAGGTTCTCAACACAGCTAACAGTTTCCCTCCACTCCCAGTCTTTGTGCTAAGCTACGCTAACCCGGGTCCTCAGGAGAACAGAAGAGCAGGACGACGAAGACGACTGAAAACTTTATTGACAGCACAAAAAGGTGAACACAGTGAGTGTGTGTGTTCAGAGTGTGTGTGTGTGTGTGTGTGTGTGTGTGTGTGTGTGTGTGTTCAGTGGGTGGAGCACTTGGGCAGCTCGTTCCCCAGGATGACCCGTCTCTCCACTCCGCCCTCTGAGATGCTCGCCAGCCTGGCCACGCCTCCAGAGGACCCGTCTCTCTCCATCGCCAGAGCCAGAGCTGAGAGACAGACAGGCAGAGTCACACAGACAGGTAGAGTCACAGACAGGAGCAGCTCCCAGCATGCCTTGCAGCGTACCTTTGGCAGTGAGCTCCAGACACTGGTCCTTGGTCATGTTGGTCTTGTAGTTGGAGTCCATGAAGCCGTAGATGTAGGAGCTGCCGCTGCCGCCCACCGACACCGGCTGCCTCACCAGCATCCCTCCAATGGGCACGCAGTACACCTGCACAGGTGAGCCACTGTTAGCTGTATGTAGCAGTACACCTGCACAGGTGAGCCACTGTTAGCTGTATGTAGCAGTACACCTGCACAGGTGAGTCACTGTTAGCTGTATGTAGCAGTACACCTGCACAGGTGAGCCACTGTTAGCTGCATGTAGCAGTACACCTGCACAGGTGAGCCACTGTTAGCTGTATGTAGCAGTACACCTGCACAGGTGAGCCACTGTTAGCTGTATGTAGCAGTACACCTGCACAGGTGAGCCACTGTTAGCTGCATGTAGCAGTACACCTGCACAGGTGAGCCACTGTTAGCTGTATGCAGCAGTACACCTGCACAGGTGAGTCACTGTTAGCTGCATGTAGCAGTACACCTGCACAGGTGAGCCACTGTTAGCTGTATGTAGCAGTACACCTGCACAGGTGAGCCACTGTTAGCTGCATGTAGCAGTACACCTGCACAGGTGAGCCACTGTTAGCTGTATGCAGCAGTACACCTGCACAGGTGAGTCACTGTTAGCTGTATGTAGCAGTACACCTGCACAGGTGAGTCACTGTTAGCTGTATGTAGCAGTACACCTGCACAGGTGAGCCACTGTTAGCTTCATGTAGCAGTACACCTGCACAGGTGAGCCACTGTTAGCTGCATGTAGCAGTACACCTGCACAGGTGAGTCACTGTTAGCTGCATGTAGCAGTACACCTGCACAGGTGAGTCACTGTTAGCTGCATGTAGCAGTACACCTGCACAGGTGAGTCACTGTTAGCTGCATGTAGCAGTACACCTGCACAGGTGAGTCACTGTTAGCTGCATGTAGCAGTACACCTGCACAGGTGAGTCACTGTTAGCTGCATGTAGCAGTACACCTGCACAGGTGAGTCACTGTTAGCTGCATGTAGCAGTACACCTGCACAGGTGAGTCACTGTTAGCTGCATGTAGCAGTACACGCAGCAGCAGCAGCACATGAAGTAGTACACGTAGCAGCAGTACACGTAGCAGCAGTACACGTAGCAGTAGTACACGTAGCAGCAGTACACGTAGCAGCAGTACATGAAGTAGTAGTACACGCAGCAGTACACGTAGCAGCAGTACATGAAGTAGTAGTACACGCAGCAGTACACGCAGCAGCAGTACATGAAGTAGTAGTACACGCAGCAGTACACGCAGCAGCAGTACATGAAGTAGTAGTACATGAAGTAGTAGTACACGCAGCAGTACACGAAGCAGCAGTACATGAAGTAGTAGTACACGCAGCAGTACACGTAGCAGCAGTACATGAAGTAGTAGTACACGCAGCAGTACACGCAGCAGCAGTACATGAAGTAGTAGTACATGAAGTAGTAGTACACGCAGCAGTACACGAAGCAGCAGTACATGAAGTAGTAGTACACGCAGCAGCAGTACACGCAGCAGTACACGTAGCAGCAGTACATGAAGTAGTAGTACACGCAGCAGTACACGTAGCAGCAGCACATGAAGTAGTAGTACACGCAGCAGTACCTGCCCCCCCTTGCGGCGGTCCCAGCCGGCCACCAGGATGCCGGCCGTTAGCTCCTCCCGGTAGCGGTAGCAGCTGGCTCTGAACAGATTGGCAGCCGTCTCCACCAATGGGGGCTCGTCCAGCTCGATGCTGGGGGCGGGACCACGCAGGTTAGCAACAGCTGACTGGAGGCGGGGACTGTCAATCAAACCAGAGGTCTTACCTGTGGAAGCCCAGCTGGTAGGTCACCACGTCAGCGATGGCCTGAGTGTCAGCAGCTGATCCAGACCTGTTAACACACCGACAGGTCACGGTCCCCACTACGCACCCCAGAACAGGTCATGTGCTCACACACACACACACACACACACACGGGGGAGGATAAAGTGGAGGGGAAGAAGGGTAGAAGGAAGAGAAGAAGTGGAAGATGAAGTGGAAGAAGACGAGGAGGAGGATGGGAAGAAGAGGAAGAAAAAGAGGAAAGTAAGAAGAGGAGGATAGAGTGGAGGAGGAGAAGAGGAGGAGGAGGAGGAGGAGGAGGAGGAGGAGGACTGACCTGCAGCAGAAGATCCGGTCGTGGATCGGAGTCAGTTTGTCTGTTACTCTGTTGGCGATGTAAGCTCTGGAGACAGACAGGTAGACAGACAGGTGAGAGACAGACAGGTTGAAACGAGCGGGTCCTTCAGTGGTACTGGTCTCAACACACACGCACACACACACACACACACACACACACACACGCTTACCCGGTGGTGGTGCGTGAGTCGGCACCGATCACCACTCCTCCGTCATACTCCACCGCCATGATGGTGGTCTGACGACAGACAGGTGGACAGACAGACAGGTTAACACAGCAACACAATGAGCCCATTACCGGACACTGGGAGCCGCTTAACAGGCGCCATCCCGGTCCTGTTAGCATTAGCCGCCATTAGCTCCCAGCTGAAGAACTGCCGTCTCATTCAGACGCTGCTCTGCTCTAAAAGTCTCCACAGAACCGGAACCAGGACCAGAACCCGTCCGGTCCGGCCCGGGGCCCCTGTACTCACCCCGGTGCTGACTTCCTGGCTGGTCCATTCCGGGACCAGCTCGCTTTGAGAAGACATCTGCTGTCCGAAGAGCGGCATCACTGTTGCTGCCGCCATCTTGTTTCTGGTTCTGTGATCGGGCTTTACAGTCAGGCGGAGATTTAAAGGTTCCGCGCCTGAGAGCATCTCCTTCATCTTCATCTCCACCAAACTACGTGAGGGTTCAGCGCGCGCTCCTGTCGCCTCTCTTGAAGGCAACACGTACATAACAACATCTCTATATATGTAAAAGGTATACAACTCGGCACGGACAGCATTGTGTTCAGGCGCAGGCGGACAGCCCTCACGGGGTCCTGAGGCCGGAAGCAGGAGAGAAGGTAAACACCGCGGCTCTTCCTCAACGGCTCACTCTTCTGACTGTTTAGACTGAATCAGTGCGTCTGCCGCTGCCTGCTGGTTACTAATGCGCTGTCGAAGGCTTTGGTCACGTGTTTACCTTAAACGAGTTTAAAGGAGCTGCCAGACAGACAGGCAGGCAGGCAGACAGGCTGCAGGCTCCTCACGCTGACACTGCGCATGCGCTTCCTTCCAGATGACCGTCCACAACTTGTACATCTTCGACCGCAACGGAAGCTGCTTGTTCTACAACGAGTGGAACCGGAAGAAGCAGGCCGGCATCTCCAAGGAGGAGGTGAGACAGGCAGTGACGTCAACCTGTCTGTGTGTGACCTGTCTGTGTGTGACCTGTCTGTGTGTGACCTGTCTGTGTGTGACCTGTCTGTGTGTTAACCTGTCTGTGTGTTAACCTGTCTGTCTGTTAACCTGTCTGTGTGTTAACCTGTCTGTGTGTTGACCTGTCTGTCTGTTAACCTGTCTGTGTGTTGACCTGTCTGTGTGTTGACCTGTCTGTGTGTGACCTGTCTGTGTGTTGACCTGTCTGTGTGTGACCTGTCTGTGTGTGACCTGTCTGTGTGTGACCTGTCTGTGTGTTGACCTGTCTGTGTGTTGACCTGTCTGTGTGTGACCTGTCTGTGTGTTGACCTGTCTGTGTGTGACCTGTCTGTGTGTGACCTGTCTGTCTGTGACCTGTCTGTGTGTTGACCTGTCTGTGTGTTAACCTGTCTGTGTGTTAACCTGTCTGTGTGTTGACCTGTCTGTGTGTTGACCTGTCTGTGTGTTGACCTGTCTGTGTGTTGACCTGTCTGTGTGTTGACCTGTCTGTGTGTTAACCTGTCTGTGTGTTAACCTGTCTGTGTGTTGACCTGTCTGTGTGTTGACCTGTCTGTGTGTTGACCTGTCTGTGTGTTAACCTGTCTGTCTGTGACCTGTCTGTCTGTTAACCTGTCTGTGTGTTGACCTGTCTGTCTGTGACCTGTCTGTCTGCAGGAGTTCAAGCTGATGTATGGGATGCTCTTCTCCATCCGCTCCTTCGTCAGTAAGATGTCTCCTCTGGACCTGTATCCTTACAGCAGCTGTCTGTCTGCAGCCTGTCTGTCTCCCTACCTGTCTGTCTCCCTACCTGTCTGTCTCCCTACCTGTCTGTCTCTCTACCTGTCTGTGCTCTCTACCTGTCTGTCTCCCTACCTGTCTGTCTCTCTACCTGTCTGTGCTCTCTACCTGTCTGTCTCCCTACCTGTCTGTCTCTCTACCTGTCTGTCTCCCTACCTGTCTGTCTCTCTACCTGTCTGTCTCTCTACCTGTCTGTCTCTCTACCTGTCTGTGCTCTCTACCTGTCTGTGCTCCCTACCTGTCTGTGCTCCCTACCTGTCTGTGCTCCCTACCTGTCTGTCTCTCTACCTGTCTGTGCTCTCTACCTGTCTGTCTCCCCACCTGTCTGTCTCCCTACCTGTCTGTCTCCCTACCTGTCTGTCTCCCCACCTGTCTGTCTCCCTACCTGTCTGTCTCCCTACCTGTCTGTCTCTCTACCTGTCTCCTCCCTACCTGTCTCCCTCCTACCTGTCTGTGCTCCCTACCTGTCTGTGCTCCCTACCTGTCTGTCTCCTTACCTGTCTGTCCTCCTACCTGTCTGTGCTCCTTACCTGTCTGTCTCCCTACCTGTCTGTCTCTCTACCTGTCTCCTCCCTACCTGTCTCCCTCCTACCTGTCTGTGCTCCCTACCTGTCTGTGCTCCCTACCTGTCTGTGCTCCTTACCTGTCTGTCTCCCTACCTGTCTGTGCTCCCTACCTGTCTGTCTCCCTACCTGTCTCCCCCCTACCTGTCTGTGCTCCTTACCTGTCTGTCCTCAGGAAGGAAGGCTTCCTGTCCTTCCAGACCAGTAAGTACCGGCTGCACTACTACGAGACGCCCAG
>JBAMJR010000145.1:152500-187500 GCA_038501785.1 Myoxocephalus aenaeus | reverse complement strand
ACAACAGAGGAAGACAGGAGCTTCATTATAATACTGTCGTGTATTTGTGAATACAATATGAAATGATGAAATATCTATAACTTTGTGTTGTTAAGCCAGCAGAGACTTACAGCCCTGATAACACACGTGTTTATTAATGTGTATATTAATGTGTATATTAATGTGTTTATTAATCTCTCTCTCTCTCCTGTCTGTCTGTCTCTCTCCTGTCTGTCTCTCTCTCTCCTGTCTCTCTCTCTCTCCTGTCTGTCTCTCGTCTGTCTGTCTCTCCTGTCTCTCTCTCTCCTGTCTGTCTCTCTCCTGTCTGTCTCTCTCCTGTCTGTCTCTCTCCTGTCTGTCTCTCTCTCCTGTCTCTCTCTCCTGTCTGTCTCTCTCCTGTCTGTCTCTCTCCTGTCTGTCTCTCTCCTGTCTCTCTCTCTCCTGTCTGTCTCTCTCCTGTCTGTCTCTCTCTCCTGTCTGTCTCTCTCCTGTCTGTCTCTCCTGTCTCTCTCTCTCCTGTCTGTCTCTCTCCTGTCTGTCTCTCTCTCTCTCCTGTCTGTCTCTCTCCTGTCTGTCTGTCTCCTGTCTGTCTCTCTCTCCTGTCTGTCTCTCTCCTGTCTGTCTCTCTCTCTCCTGTCTCTCTCTCTCTCTCCTGTCTGTCTCTCTCCTGTCTGTCTCTCTCCTGTCTGTCTCTCTCTCCTGTCTGTCTCTCTCCTGTCTGTCTCTCTCTCTCTCCTGTCTGTCTCTCTCCTGTCTGTCTCTCTCCTGTCTGTCTCTCTCTCTCCTGTCTGTCTCTCTCCTGTCTGTCTCTCTCCTGTCTGTCTGTCTCTCTCCTGTCTGTCTCTCTCCTGTCTGTCTCTCTCTCTCCTGTCTGTCTCTCTCCTGTCTGTCTCTCTCCTGTCTGTCTCTCTCCTGTCTGTCTCTCTCTCCTGTCTGTCTCTCTCCTGTCTGTCTCTCTCCTGTCTGTCTCTCTCTCCTGTCTGTCTCTCTCCTGTCTGTCTCTCTCTCTCCTGTCTGTCTCTCTCCTGTCTGTCTCTCTCCTGTCTGTCTGTCTCTCTCCTGTCTGTCTCTCTCCTGTCTGTCTCTCTCTCTCCTGTCTGTCTCTCTCCTGTCTGTCTCTCTCCTGTCTGTCTCTCTCCTGTCTGTCTCTCTCCTGTCTCTCTCTCTCTCCTGTCTGTCTCTCTCCTGTCTGTCTCTCTCCTGTCTGTCTCTCTCCTGTCTGTCTCTCTCCTGTCTGTCTCTCTCCTGTCTGTCTCTCTCTCTCTCCTGTCTGTCTCTCTCTCTCTCCTGTCTGTCTGTCTCTCTCTCCTGTCTGTCTGTCTCTCTCCTGTCTGTCTCTCTCTCTCTCCTGTCTGTCTCTCTCTCTCTCCTGTCTGTCTCTCTCCTGTCTGTCTCTCTCCTGTCTGTCTCTCTCCTGTCTGTCTCTCTCCTGTCTGTCTCTCTCCTGTCTCTCTCTCCTGTCTGTCTCTCTCCTGTCTCTCTCTCTCTCCTGTCTGTCTCTCTCTCCTGTCTGTCTCTCTCCTGTCTGTCTCTCTCCTGTCTGTCTCTCTCCTGTCTCTCTCTCTCCTGTCTCTCTCTCCTGTCTGTCTCTCTCCTGTCTGTCTCTCTCCTGTCTGTCTCTCTCCTGTCTGTCTCCCTCCTGTCTCTCTCCCTCCTGTCTGTCTCTCTCCTGTCTGTCTCTCAGCTGTATGTGGAGTACATCGTGAAGAACCCCGTCTGTGTGTTGGGACACAGTCTGGACAGCGAGTTGTTCAGCAGCCGCCTGGACGCCTTCATCAGAGGACTGCCGTTCTACAGTCCCCGCGCCGCCTGACACACACACACACACACACACACACACACACACACACACACACACACACACACACACACACACACACACACACACACACACACACGTAATATTTATTGTGCTCGTTGATTAAACGTGTGAACACGACGCCGTCTTCTGTCTTTATTCCTGAGAACACGTCGCCTCCTGCTGGCCGTCTGTTGTATTACTCATGATCCTACAGACAGGAGGTCTCACTCTCCTTTATTCCTGAGAACACGTCTGTTGTATTACTCATGATCCTACAGACAGGAGGTCTCACTCTCCTTTATTCCTGAGAACACGTCTGTTGTATTACTCATGATCCTACAGACAGGAGGTCTCACTCTCCTTTATTCCTGAGAACACGTCTGTGTTGTATTACTCATGATCCTACAGACAGGAGGTCTCACTCTCCTTTATTCCTGAGAACACGTCTGTTGTATTACTCATGATCCTACAGACAGGAGGTCTCACTCTCCTTTATTCCTGAAACACGTCTGTGTTGTATTACTCATGATCCTATAGACAGGAGGTCTCACTCTCCTTTATTCCTGAGAACACATCTGCTGTACACTCATGATCCTACAGACAGGAGGTCTCACTCTCCTTTATTCCTGAAACACGTCTGTGTTGTATTACTCATGATCCTACAGACAGGAGGTCTCACTCTCCTTTATTCCTGAAACACGTCGCCTCCTGCTGGCCGTCTGTTGTATTACACTCATGATCCTACAGACAGGAGGTCTCACTCTCTCCTTTATTCGAAGCACTTTGTTCTCTACATTTTCTCTACATGTCTTGTCCTCAACCGTCTCTGTCCAATAGTCCCAAAACAAACCTCCTAACCTCCTTTCCTAACCACTTGTCCTCGACCTCAGTGGACAGATGGGAAGCGGGTCACGTGATGCAGCTCGGTAGACGCAGACCCACAGGCCATTTAAATGATCTTTAAACACCCAAACTCAGTCCCAACCTGGTCGGACATCTTTATTATGGTCTGAAGAACCAGAAGCCAGCAACTGAACTCAGCTGGTGAGCAAAACTCAACATCTATTGATAAAACCACTCCTGAGAGCAGAAGAAGTTCATGTCATGGAGTGAAAGACTTCCAGAGAAACCAAACGGTGATCAGCTCTCCAGTGAACTCAACGCAGAAATGAACCAATCTGTCTCTGGACTGAAGGCAATGCTGGATACATTGAGCACCCGCACTACTGAGGCTGAAGGCCGCATTAGCATTAGCATAGCATTAGCATAGCAGAGGAAAACTACAGCCGACCAACAATTTAATCAGGGTTCTTACGTCATGGAGAACCTGGAAACGTCATGGAGTTTAAAATGGTTATGTCGTCCAGGCCTGGAAAAGTCCTTGAACAAAATAAAATCCCCAAAGTGTAGTAAAAGTCATGTAAATGTGTTATATTCATGTGTTCATGTCGTTCATTTACGCTGAGTTTGAAATAATGAATATGCTTTTAAAAGAAAGACTCAGAATATAAGCAGGCATACATACAGGCATCTATATAAATGTTTATTCTTTTAATCAAACTATTGTCTCATTCATTTGAGTCATTTAAGGTTTACTGTATGCTTTGTATTCTCATTGTTAGTTTAAATACTACATTTACTCACTTTTCCCTCCCGGTGTATTTAAACCCTGTTTGCCCCAGTGTGGGATCGTACTGAGTGTTTCCTCCGTGTAACATTGTCCACCTTTTATGTTTGTACATAGTATTTTTTGAAGCCTTTCCTTATTTTTCGTTAAAATAAATAACTTTCTGTGAATCGTTGCCTCTGCGTTTGGGTCCTCCTTCACACATCGCACCAAGCTGTCTCGTCATCATATGTTCATCGTGTTGCTGGTTCAGCAGAGCAGGGCTCACCCTGCCGTCTCACGAGGAAGTGGGCTGCAGGGCAGAATGTGAGCATAGCAAACTGTGAAGGAGGAAGCAAGCGGGAATGTTCTTTTAGTCTAATGACAATGCTGAAAAAGGAGAGTATCACTCTGCCGGAGGTGAAACCGCAGACACACCAGTTAGAGAAGAGGAGGGGGAAAGAGTTGAGACACGAACACAGCAGAGAAGACAGCATGGCCATGGTCACTGCTTCTATTTATGTGCACATCTCACTTAACCTCATCATTCTGGAAACAGGACATGGATACCAGACGGATACCAGCGTTCTGGGAGCTACAGCTCCTGGAGAAATCATCATCGGAGGAATCTTTCCCATTCATGAAGACGTAGTCAAAGGGAACAAGTCCTTTGCACCGCAGATACAGCCGTGCATCAGGTGAGCTCAGTCAACCCAAAGCAATACATGAAGTCTCCATCTTCCTCCACCAACTAAAAACACTTCTCTTCAGACTCCACCTTGAATAAGGAAGGTAGCAGCTAGCAGCACGTTAGCAGCTCTTAAATGTCTCTTACTGATAGCACTTTGTACTTTAACTTTATTGAAATTGTAGTTTCTTGATTCTTGTTGTTCTGAGTTCGTCCTCATGGTGGAATCACTTATTGTGAGTCTCTTTGGATAAAAGCGTCAGCTAAATGAAATGTAATGTAATGAACAGACCATCTGTTGACCTGTCACCTCATCTTCAGAAGAGAGTTTAGTCCTGTCAGTAACCAGGAGATACAATCACAAGATATCCAATGTTCTTCAATGGTGAACGATGTTATCAAAGCCTTCACTTTGTTAAAGGAATAGCACAAAACAAAATAAACACTCCATGAAAGTAGAATCCTGCACTAAAATGTAATTAAACTGGTGATATGTTTGTTTGTAAAATCATAATCTGCATATGACTATTACAAACAGATACAAATGTAGTGCAGTAAAATTACAATATTTACCTAAAAATGAAAAGGTTAAAGATTTGACAGGATTTAGCAGTCTAAAATGGGAATACTCGCTAAATTCCAACATCATTCTTATGTACAATACTTAACAAAAGGAAACTAGTGGTAATATTTCTACACAGAACACAAAATGTCACCTACAGTATAGACTCATTATGATGAGAACACACTGCTTTTAGTAACGTGATACAGAAAGACTTGAAATGCAAATAGTACTTCACTCTCTTCCACAATGTCTCGTATCAGTTCTCCAGGGTGTCACATCTGTAATGTACGGGGAATGTGGGTTATAAGCCGCTACTTTTTTCCTCAACTTTGACCCTTAAATAACGGTGCGGCTAGTTTGTGGATTTTTCCGATTCTAAATTTAGCAGCAGTTGCAGAGACATCGCGAGGAGACGCGATGGAAAACAGGTCTGAAGCCGGGGTCCTAGAGGCAGGGTCCTAACCCGGCGAGCCAGCTAGCGCTAGTTGGCAAGTAGCCGGTGAGCGCTAGCCGGCGAGCGCTAGCTGGCGAGTAGCCGGTGAGCGCTAGCTGGCGAGCGTAAGCTGGCGAGTGCTAGCTAGCAAGCGGGGAGCTAGCGCTGACAACACTGTTGTTTACTTGTTCTCAAACAGTGCAGCCACAAATTCTTGTGGCAGCTGCTGCTGCAGCTAGCGCTCGCGGAGCTGCAGCTAGTGCTAGTTGCAGTTAGCTCCCCGACAACCACCAAAGGTAGCGGGACCGGCCCCGGCTCGAAGCCCGACTCGGGCAGCGGGGACGCGGGCAGCAGCAGCAGCAGCAGCGGCTTATAAATCGCAGCGGCTTGTTTATGATTAAATGCGACTTTTTATTTATTTAGTAGATGCGGCTTATAACCCGCATTTTACGGTTTTCATTATTTGATGATGACACTTCACTGTTTGCGCAGGTTAGACGAAAGAAGCCTGGTGAGGGCGCTGGCTATGATCAACGCGATAGAGGTCATGAACACGTCCCCTCTGCTGGCGGACGTTAACATCACTCTGGGTTACCGCATCATGGACTCCTGCTCTGACGTCAGCACGGCTCTGAGAGCCACAGCAGACTTCACCCGCTGGACCGACTGCTACACGCCAAGCAACACGTGTGGGCAGCCGGTCATGGCTGTCGTAGGGGCCGCGTCCTCTGACACGTCCATCGCCATCGCCAGGCAACTGACTCTCAAGATGATTCCTCAAGTGAGTAGCCGGTAAGGTGGAGAGGCGGTGGGGAGGAGAGGTCAGTCAACCAACGCATTCTCTCCTAGTGTCACCTCAATACTTCCTGTTATTGCATAACAGCAACAGAAAAATAAATGAAACTCAAGTTGAACAGAAAACTCACTTTGTCTCGAAATGCAGTTGAAAATAGTCGAGCCAAACACACCTGCTGTAGTCTGTGACGTCTACAAACACACCTGCTGTACTCTGTGACGTCTACAAACACACCTGCTGTACTCTGTGACGTCTATAAACACACCTGCTGTAGTCTGTGACGTCTACATATACACACAGTGTGGGTAGGAGTCCAGTGTGTGAACGCCACAGTGTTGGCTGAACAGGAACATAACCAGTTAACTGAACAGGAACATAACCAGTTAGATGAACAGGAACATAACCAGTTAGATGAACAGGAACATAACCAGTTAGATGAACAGGAACATAACCAGTTGGCTGAACAGGAACATAACCAGTTAGATGAACAGGAACATAACCAGTTGGCTGAACAGGAACATAACCAGTTAGATGAACAGGAACATAACCAGTTAACTGAACAGGAACATAACCAGTTAGATGAACAGGAACATAACCAGTTAGATGAACAGGAACATAACCAGTTAGATGAACAGGAACATAACCAGTTGGCTGAACAGGAACATAACCAGTTAGATGAACAGGAACATAACCAGTTGGCTGAACAGGAACATAACCAGTTGGCTGAACAGGAACATAACCAGTTAGATGAACAGGAACATAACCAGATGGATGAACAGGAACATAACCAGTTAGATGAACAGGAACATAACCAGTTAGATGAACAGGAACATAACCAGTTGGCTGAACAGGAACATAACCAGTTAGATGAACAGGAACATAACCAGTTGGATGAACAGGAACATAACCAGTTAGATGAACAGGAACATAACCAGTTGGATGAACAGGAACATAACCAGTTGGCTGAACAGGAACATAACCAGTTGGCTGAACAGGAACATAACCAGTTAGATGAACAGGAACATAACCAGTTGGCTGAACAGGAACATAACCAGTTGGCTGAACAGGAACATAACCAGTTAGATGAACAGGAACATAACCAGTTAGATGAACAGGAACATAACCAGTTAGATGAACAGGAACATAACCAGTTAGATGAACAGGAACATAACCAGTTGGCTGAACAGGAACATAACCAGTTAACTGAACAGGAACATAACCAGTTGGCTGAACAGGAACATAACCAGTTAACTGAACAGGAACATAACCAGTTGGATGAACAGGAACATAACCAGTTAACTGAACAGGAACATAACCAGTTGGATGAACAGGAACATAACCAGTTAACTGAACAGGAACATAACCAGTTAACTGAACAGGAACATAACCAGTTAGATGAACAGGAACATAACCAGTTAACTGAACAGGAACATAACCAGTTAACTGAACAGGAACATAACCAGTTGGATGAACAGGAACATAACCAGTTAACTGAACAGGAACATAACCAGTTAACTGAACAGGAACATAACCAGTTAGATGAACAGGAACATAACCAGTTAACTGAACAGGAACATAACCAGTTGGCTGAACAGGAACATAACCAGTTGACTGAACAGGAACATAACCAGTTAGATGAACAGGAACATAACCAGTTGGCTGAACAGGAACATAACCAGTTAACTGAACAGGAACATAACCAGTTAGATGAACAGGAACATAACCAGTTAACTGAACAGGAACATAACCAGTTAACTGAACAGGAACATAACCAGTTAGATGAACAGGAACATAACCAGTTAACTGAACAGGAACATAACCAGTTAGATGAACAGGAACATAACCAGTTAACTGAACAGGAACATAACCAGTTAGATGAACAGGAACATAACCAGTTAGATGAACAGGAACATAACCAGTTAGATGAACAGGAACATAACCAGTTGGCTGAACAGGAACATAACCAGTTAGATGAACAGGAACATAACCAGTTAACTGAACAGGAACATAACCAGTTAGATGAACAGGAACATAACCAGTTAGATGAACAGGAACATAACCAGTTAGATGAACAGGAACATAACCAGTTGGCTGAACAGGAACATAACCAGTTAGATGAACAGGAACATAACCAGTTGGCTGAACAGGAACATAACCAGTTGGCTGAACAGGAACATAACCAGTTAGATGAACAGGAACATAACCAGATGGATGAACAGGAACATAACCAGTTAGATGAACAGGAACATAACCAGTTAGATGAACAGGAACATAACCAGTTGGCTGAACAGGAACATAACCAGTTAGATGAACAGGAACATAACCAGTTGGATGAACAGGAACATAACCAGTTAGATGAACAGGAACATAACCAGTTGGATGAACAGGAACATAACCAGTTGGCTGAACAGGAACATAACCAGTTGGCTGAACAGGAACATAACCAGTTAGATGAACAGGAACATAACCAGTTGGCTGAACAGGAACATAACCAGTTGGCTGAACAGGAACATAACCAGTTAGATGAACAGGAACATAACCAGTTAGATGAACAGGAACATAACCAGTTAGATGAACAGGAACATAACCAGTTAGATGAACAGGAACATAACCAGTTGGCTGAACAGGAACATAACCAGTTAACTGAACAGGAACATAACCAGTTGGCTGAACAGGAACATAACCAGTTAACTGAACAGGAACATAACCAGTTGGATGAACAGGAACATAACCAGTTAACTGAACAGGAACATAACCAGTTGGATGAACAGGAACATAACCAGTTAACTGAACAGGAACATAACCAGTTAACTGAACAGGAACATAACCAGTTAGATGAACAGGAACATAACCAGTTAACTGAACAGGAACATAACCAGTTAACTGAACAGGAACATAACCAGTTGGATGAACAGGAACATAACCAGTTAACTGAACAGGAACATAACCAGTTAACTGAACAGGAACATAACCAGTTAGATGAACAGGAACATAACCAGTTAACTGAACAGGAACATAACCAGTTGGCTGAACAGGAACATAACCAGTTGACTGAACAGGAACATAACCAGTTAGATGAACAGGAACATAACCAGTTGGCTGAACAGGAACATAACCAGTTAACTGAACAGGAACATAACCAGTTAGATGAACAGGAACATAACCAGTTAACTGAACAGGAACATAACCAGTTAACTGAACAGGAACATAACCAGTTAGATGAACAGGAACATAACCAGTTAACTGAACAGGAACATAACCAGTTAGATGAACAGGAACATAACCAGTTGGCTGAACAGGAACATAACCAGTTAACTGAACAGGAACATAACCAGTTGGCTGAACAGGAACATAACCAGTTGGCTGAACAGGAACCAGTTGCCTCCTCAGAGTGGAAGTTCATCTGGACAGCGATCACAGAAAGATCAGTTATTGTCTTATTGGACATGACCTGCACGTTAACATCATTGTGCTGTTTTCTGCTTAACTTTCTGTAAAGAACAATGTTTTTCAGTATTTACTGATGAGGTCATCACAAGAAAGGTTAATGTTGTATATATGAATACTTTTGAATTGCACTTTTTGTTTAATTTATTTTGAATGTGTGGAAAAGCTGCTCCTCCAGACAGTGACTTGTTCCACAGTAAAGTGTTTGTCATAGATTCAGTGAGTGAGTATTCTCAGTTAAAGTTTGGTCATTTCAGTCTTTTTAAACTACTTCTTAGTGTTGACTTTTTAGTTTGTGCATGAAAGCTGTTGAGTCTGTTTAAAAAAGGCTGAAGATTCTGAATGGTTATGTATGTTGTAATACCTCGTGTCCTGAAGATGCACTTTGGGTTTTTAATTCAAATGCAGCTCATTGAGTGTAAAAGGGAATAGTTCCCTCTCTAGCTTCACCAGCTGCTCCTTTTGGTTCATCATTAAACTGGTTTTTGTGTTAGCATACATATTCTGTACTATCTCAGGTTCACACTGCACCATCTGTTCATTACATACATCTGAGAAGTTGAGAATGTTCCTGGATTTGGGTCACGGCTTGTCATTCAGGGGGGATGGTGTGTCAGAGCCAGACCAGTAGAGAACCACTGGAGCCAGACCAGTAGAACCACTGGAGCCAGACCAGTAGAGAACCACTGGAGCCAGACCAGTAGAGAACCACTGGAGCCAGACCAGTAGAGAACCACTGGAGCCAGACCAGTAGAACCACTGGAGCCAGACCAGTAGAACCACTGGAGCCAGACCAGTAGAGAACCACTGGAGCCAGACCAGGAGAACCACTGGAGCCAGACCAGTAGAGAACCACTGGAGCCAGACCAGCTTATAAATGATAATAATCAATAATAAAGAACACAGACCTCAGATAGTATCAGTCAGTATCCATGTCAGAAGTTTACAAGAATAAAGTAAGATCTATAGTGTACATAGTATAGAGTATGTATATATATATATATGTATATATATATATATATATATATATATATATATATATATATATATACGTGTGTTCTTGTTGAGGAAAATGAAGTGACAGTCAGTTCAGAGGCTGAAACCACTCAGGCTGTATCCAATGTCATTTTAATGTCACATGTTATGTTATCATCCTAAAAAGAAGGGAAACATTTTGTGTATAGATGTAATTCATGGGGCTGGTACATACTGCCGTTAATGTTTCTGTAAGCTATTAACAATGATAATTTAAATATCACAATTACCAAATCTTTCTTTACATCCCTGGAAAACACCCTCAGATGGTAGGTTATGGCTATGAGGCCGACCGGCATGGACTCAACCAGTCTGTGGGCAGAATGTCTCTATCTGTCTTTAAGATAAAATAAGATAACCCTTTATTAGTCCGCACTGGGGAAATTGCAGGATTACAGCAGCCTTGCACACAATAGAGACACATAGTAAAAACAATCAAGTAATATAAATAATAACAATAAACAGTAGTAAAAACAGTAAGAGTACACTATCTATTTTAAATTAAATATACAAACGGAATAAGAGTATATAAAAGTACTTCAATGTATTTATATTGCACCAGGTGAGTGCAGTTAAAGTGTCCACAGTGAATAAAGTGTCCAAGTGTCCAAAAGTGTCAAAGTGTTGGTGGTTTACTGAGAGCTCAGCTTGTTGTGCAGCCTGACAGCAGCGGGAAGGAAGGACTTGTGGTTCCTCTCCCTCAGACACCGGGGGGAATCAGCCGGGGACTGAAGGAGCTGTGCAGCGCTGCAGAGTCCTGCATGGGGTGGGAGGCGTGGTTAATCATGGATGATAGCTTAGCATCATCCTCCTGTCTCCCACCACCTCCACCAGGTGATAGCTTAGCATCCTCCTCCTGTCTCCCACCACCTCCACCAGGTGATAGCTTAGCATCCTCCTCCTGTCTCCCACCACCTCCACCAAGTGATAGCTTAGCATCATCCTCCTGTCTCCCACCACCTCCACCAGGTGATAGCTTAGCATCCTCCTCCTGTCCCCCACCACCTCCACGGTATCCAGAGGACGCCCCAGCATGCTGCTGGCCTTCTTTACCAGCTTGTCCAGTCTCCTCCTGTCAGCTGCCGTGATGCTGCTGCTCCAGAAGACCACTCCATAAAAGATGGCTGATGCCACCACAGAGTCAAAGAAGGTCTTCAGGAGTGCTCCCTGCACCCCAAAAGACCTCAGTCTCCTCGGCAGAAAGAGTCTGCTCTGTCCCTTTTTATAGAGAGCGTGTGCATGTGGTCAGTCCAGTTTGTTGTTCAAGTGGACACCCAGGTACTTATAAGATTTAACGATCTCAATGTCCAGTTCCTGGATGCTCACCGGTACCGGAGGAGAGCGTTTACCCCGGTGGAAGTCCACCAGCTCCTTGGTCTTGCTTGGTCTAGAGTTGATGTGGAGGCGGTTCCACTGGCACCTAAAAATGGCATGCTAAAAATGGCATGCTAAAAAGTCCTGGTTCAGTTCTCTGTATTCCCTGTCATCATCGGCGGAGATGAGGCAGACGATTGCAGAGTCGTCAGAGAACTTTTGCAGGTGGCAGTTGGCAGAGTTATGTTTGAAGTCTGAGGTGTAAATGGAGAAGAGGAATGGAGCCAGGACGGTTCCTTGTGGGGCCCTCGTGCTGCAGGACACCCGGTCTGACTCACACTCCCGTATCCGCACATACTGTGGACGGTTGGTGAGGTAGTCCAGGATCCATGCAGTCAGGTGGTCCAGGATCCATGCAGTGAGGTGGTCCAGGATCCATGCAGTGAGGTGGTCCAGGATCCATGCAGTGAGGTGGTCCAGGATCCATGCAGTGAGGTGGTCCAGGATCCATGCAGTGAGGTGGTCCAGGATCCATGCAGTGAGGTGGTCCAGGATCCATGCAGTGAGGTGGTCCAGGATCCATGCAGTGAGGTGGTCCAGGATCCATGCAGTGAGGTAGTCCATGATCCATGTAGTCAGGTGGTGGTCCACCGGTCTGCTCCAGCTGGTCCCTCAGACGTAAAGGCTGGATGGTGTTGAAGGCACTGGAGAAGTCGTAGAACATGACTCTCAGTGCTTCCAGCCTTTTCCAGGTGAGAGAGGATCTCTGCAGCAGGAAGATGACGGCGTCATCCACCCCGATGCCAGACTGTTAGGCAAACTTAAAGGTCCAGGGATGAGCTCACCAGAGGGCGGAGATGGGCATGGACCAGCCTCTCCAGGGTCTTCATCAGCTGGGATGTCAACGCCACCGGCCGGTAGCTGTTGAGGTCCTTGGGGCGCGGGGTCTTTGGTACTGGTACCATGCAGGACGTCTTTCACAGCTCTGGTACTTTCCCAGCCTCAAGCTCAAGTTGAAGATGTGCTCCGCTATCCCGCACAGCTGGTCAGCGCAGGATTTGAGGAGCCTTGAGCTGATGCCGTCTGGACCCGTGGCCTTCCTCACCTTGATCCTCCTCAGTTCCTTCCTCACCTGGTTAAGTGACAAATAAAGTTTTATTTATCTTTATAAAGTCTTTATTTATCTATTTTGAGTTGTGAGTCCCAAGGTGTCCCAATATTAAATGTGAGAGAAATATCAACCAAACCAGAGTATACATTCACAGATCTATATACAGATTACGCAAGAAGAAATGTTTACAGATATGGTGAAGATAATCAGGCAAAAGGTTCACTATGCATCCTCACGTCTAAACCACAGACAGGTTCACTATGCATCCTCACGTCTAAACCACAGACAGGTTCACTATGCATCCTCACGTCTAAACCACAGACAGGTTCACTATGCATCCTCAGGTCTAAACCACAGACAGGTTCACTATGCATCCTCAGGTCTAAACCACAGACAGGTTCACTATGCATCCTCAGGTCTAAACCACAGACAGGTTCACTATAAACAACAGACAGGTTCACTATAAACCACAGACAGGTTCACTATGCATCCTCAGGTCTAAACCACAGACAGGTTCACTATAAACAACAGACAGGTTCACTATAAACAACAGACAGGTTCACTATGCATCCTCAGGTCTAAACCACAGACAGGTTCACTATAAACAACAGACAGGTTCACTATAAACCACAGACAGGTTCACTATGCATCCTCAGGTCTAAACCACAGACAGGTTCATTATAAACCACAGACAGGTTCACTATGCATCCTCAGGTCTAAACCACAGACAGGTTCACTATGCATCCTCAGGTCTAAACCACAGACAGGTTCACTATGCATCCTCAGGTCTAAACCACAGACAGGTTCACTATGCATCCTCAGGTCTAAACCACAGACAGGTTCACTATAAACAACAGACAGATTCACTATAAACCACAGACAGGTTCACTATAAACAACAGACAGGTTCACTATAAACCACAGACAGGTTCACTATGCATCCTCACGTCTAAACCACAGACAGGTTCACTATAAACAACAGACAGGTTCACTATAAACCACAGACAGGTTCACTATGCATCCTCAGGTCTAAACCACAGACAGGTTCATTATAAACCACAGACAGGTTCACTATACATCCTCAGGTCTAAACCACAGACGTACAGGTTCAAAGGAAAGCACTTAGAACACGGTCAGTCAGTTCATTAGAGGTAAGTTGCAACTCAAGACCGAAGCAAAGATGTGATCGTATAATGTATTGCAGATCTAGGATCAGTTTTCTGTAATACATTTTTGACATAATTCTACAAACATAAAATACATGAACAGCAAATAAGTGCTGTAGTGGGGCAAATACAATTATCATCACCCTAACCCCTTGGCCATAATAATGACTTCATTAGGACTGTACGACTGTTGGAGTCAGTCCGAGAGGACCCTATTAAAATTGCAAGGGGTATTATTATTTATTATTTTTCAGGATTCTTATTTTTGTACATTGGGCGCCGTTTGGGGGTATTTGCCATACTCCAAAACTCGCCAAATTTGGCACGCTTGTCAGGCCTGATGGAAATAGCCATCTGATATAGGCGTAAAAAAATGTAAAAAGAAGGCAGAGGTATCAAAATCGGCAGGCAAACTCACGAGAGAACAAAAAGGGGTCAAACGCGGGACAGGAGACGCTTTTGTGAGCTGGTCTGCTCACAACACATTTAGAGACAAACTGGCACAGAACAAGGGCTTGACACAGACTATATGCACAGGGGAATGACGCACAGGTGGAAACAATGAGGGCGGAGTCTGAAACAGTGCAATCACACAGGAGGGAGGAGTCTGAAACGAGAGACAAGGGGACCGATACAGACAGTGAACACAGAACTACCCAGAAGGTCTGGGTGTAACAGTGTGAGAGAAAGCTGTAACTCCGAGATACTAGGGGTGGGAATCACCAGAGGTCCCACGATACGACATTATCACGATACTGCGATATATCGAGAATTGTGATATATTGCGATTTATTACCTTTTTTCAATCGCAAATTGTCCCCAAAGGAAAACTGTCAACATATTTCATCTAATAAGATAAAGTTGTCAGTGTGTTCATCTCACTTCAATTATTTGTATTGCAGAAAATGGGACAAACTGCAGTCTACATAGTCACTTCATCATTACAGTCACTTCAGTCACTTCATCATTACAATCAAAACCGGTCGCTTCCAGCGCTGCTAGAGGACCAGCAGCCAGTTTCATTGATGTTTTTTTCTAACGTCTTTGACCAGCGCCGTGTCCGCATGTTGTCCTGTGCGTCGTGTAACAGCTGTGTGAGCAGCGGCGTACGAGTGACAGGAAGTCCAGACGGTTGATTTACACGCGGATGGCGCATTTCTCATTTCTTTCTCCGATGCCTCCCATAATTGATTACATAAAAGATCGATACTCGGCTTCCTTGTATCGATACAATATCGCTACACAAACTATCGCGAATTTTTGCCCACCCCTACTAGATACATGATGCAATCTGCCCAGACCTCCTCCTGCGTGATGTCGGTCCAGGCCTGAACACATGTACATGAAGAAATGTTCGGATTGTCATAGCGCCACCTACTGGCCAAATGAAATCAGCCAAACGGCATCAGATTTACATGTAATTTACATGACCTGGTCTACCCTTCACATAGAGAAACATGATGTGTATGATCACATTGTCATAGCGCCACCTACTGGCCGAAGACAATAAACAAGCTCTTGTAACTCCACTGGACTTCCTGCAATCTGCCCCAAACTTGTCGTGCTTGCTAAAAGTCACGGCCTGAGGATATCGACAATTTACATGACAATTACACGACGTGGTCTAAGCTTCACATAGAGACGCACGTATCGCCACAGGGCGGATGCAGGAACCGGTGAAGTGCTTGCAAAGCACAATGTCCCGCAACACACGTCCACCAGGGTAAAAGAACGTCACACCGGCGGGCGAACACTCTCGGCCGGGCGAGTTGGCGACCCGCTTTGCTTCTCTACATAGAAGCAAAGCAAAGTCATACATCACTTAAATACCGGTAAACAAAAAGGACCATACCATAAAGGCAATGAATACAACAAAACCAAACAAATAACCCAAAAGAGCCAATGGAAAACAAACAAACAAATAAATAGAATATACAAAAAAAAAAACAGGGGAACAAAAGAACTGCATAATAGATCATAACATGACATAAAAGGACGACATCACTTAAAACTTATAAAAATGGGTTTTAAGAAGTGATTTAAAAGAAGTCCATATGTTTTCATGAGTATTACTTACTAACTACTTATTTTAATTGGAAAAGACATGACTGCCTTTCTTTTCTCCAGATCAGTTACTCCTCCACTGCGGTCATCCTGAGCGATAAGAGCCGCTTCCCGGCCTTCATGAGGACCGTTCCCAACGACCGGCATCAGACGGCGGCCATGGTCAGCCTGCTCCGCGCCTACGGCTGGAACTGGGTGGGAGTCGTTACGACCGATGGAAACTACGGCCGATCGGCCCTTGAACACTTTGTGTCCCAGGCCTCTGAGAAGGGGATCTGCGTGGCCTTCAAATCAACCCTCCCTCAGTCTGTAACCAGTCAGGACGTCTGGTCTGCCATCACGCACACCGCCACCACCATCTGCAGCAACCCCAAGGTGCAGGTGATCGTGTCTTTCGCCAGGCCGACTCACATGAAGTACCTTTACCAGAAGCTGAGGAGCCAGACGCTGAGTGCAGGACACGACATGGGGACCATGAGAAGAGTCTGGTTGGCCAGTGACAGCTGGTCCTCCTTCAGCTCCGTGAGAGGAAACATAACTCTGGAGGACATCGGACACATTATGGGCTTCACCTTCAAAAGTGGAGACCTGTCGTCGTTCAGTGAGTACCTGAGCAGACTGGAGGCAGCTGGGCCGGACTACATCAGGAATAACACCTTCCTGCAGGAGTTCTACATGCACCTGAATGCCAGTAAAGCCTCTGGAGAGACCGAGCAAGTGTCTGAAGCTGTGGACAGACTCAGAGAACACATTCATGCCGGCACTGTCTTCAGTGTGGAGATGGCTGTGAGCGCCATCGCTCAAGCTGTGGTGTCAATCTGCAGGAGCAGAGACTGCAGAGCAGCAGGCAGCGTGCAACCCTGGGAGGTATGGCATCCATGAGTGTGCGTTGTATTTCTATGGTCCACATGGATTCACTTCCACCCTACGGTCCCCTTATTAGCAATGTTGAGACACATTTACTGGTCAGAAAAGATCTAGATTGGTTTATTAGACTCCCACAGTCCCGTACGGTTACAGGGATGTGTCGTTGTAAGGGAGACCTGTGCATGTTTTAGTGAAACGTTATAATCACTTAGTCATGTTAAGGTTGAGGACCAGGTTGTGGCTGTTGACAACATGTGGTACATACATACTTCTCATCCCCACAGGGTTAGTCTCTTTCTTGGAGTGTAATACAGTCTAACGATGTGTTCACACCAAACGTGGCGCAAATTATTCGCAAGAGTAGATTACATGCAAAGTCAATGCACAGACGCGACAGGTTGCGAAGACGCAAAATGTCTGCCGGGCGGCGCGACTGACGCGTCAGCCAATCAGCGTTGAGAAGCTCCGCCTCTCATCACCCGTCCTGCCGGTGCTGAATCAAACTGCTGCTGGTCCTGAAGTAGCGCCGCTAGCGGCTTCATTCAGACGCTGTTGTGGGACTACGGATAATATTATGAACCCAGACACCATGGAGTTTGATGTTCACGTATGTGGAGTTTACACAACCAGTATAAAGCAGAACTGGTGGTTATTTCCATGGAGATAAGCAGACGCAGTTCCTGGAGGAGTCGGTGAAATTCACGTTGTTTGGATGATAATTAGGTAGACTGTTACGGGAGGAATTCATTGATGATAGAATACTATGCAGCACTAGGGAGGGGGCTGCATGAGATGGATCCACGGTGCACTGACCTGGTCATGCATTGTGTTGTCCTGCAGGTGCTGAAAGCTCTTTGGATGCAAGAGTTTAAACTTAGAACCAATAGCTATAGGTTTGACAGCAGAGGAGACATAAACCTGGGCTACGACGTGACCATGTGGAGGGAGGAGGGAGGAGGAGGCGGCCATGTTGGTGACGTCGTGGCTGAGTATCACCCAGAGAGCAGCAGCCTCACGAGCCGCAACCACAGCTCCACCAGGCAGCTGCAGGTCACACACACACACACACACACACACACACACACACACACACACACACACACACACACACCAACCACAGCTCCACCAGGCAGCTGCAGGTCACACACACACACACACACACACACACACACACACACACACACACACACACACACACACACACACACACACACACCAACCACAGCTCCACCAGGCAGCTGCAGGTCACACACACACACACACACACACACACACACACACACACACACACACACACACACACCAACCACAGCTCCACCAGGCAGCTGCAGGACACACACACACACACACACACACACACACACACACACACATATTCTGCAGTGTGTTTACTCAAAATATTAAGACCATTAAAGCTGACTTAAAAATAGTATTTCAGTTTTAATATACAGTGTAACCAACAATAAGTTGTACAGAATGCAGTAAAATTCAATCAATCAGATTTACTATAAAGAGAAATAATCCACAAACGATGAAGTATTCTCACTTTATTATTATTTATGTATCGCTTTCCTCAGAAAATCATCTCCAAATGCTGCAACAGCTGCGTCCCGGGACAGTTCAAGAAAACAGCTGAAGGTCAACACACCTGTTGTTATGAGTGCATCAACTGTACTGCAAACTACTACTCTAATGACACAGGCAAGACACACACACACACACACACACACACACACACACACACACACACACACACAAACAAATGACCCAAACACGTTTAACCCTAGAACACTAACGTTACAAATAGTCACACCATCACTTACCATCACTTACTAATAAAATATACTTCTCGTCAAAATATATTAAAATCCAACAATACAAGGCTGTATTGTTGTATACAGGCAAAGTTGAAGTACTCTTCTTTTATTTTACCTTATAGAACTTTCCATAAAACCAAAAACAGGTATCATGGGGATCCTGAAAAAAGGCTCAAAATCGGGTGAAAAATTAGGGACTCGTCAATAAAATATGATTACAAATATAAGTAATGGAGCTATGAACTTGTTCTTTGGTCCACATGTTCCTGGACATGTGAGCCTTGTTCTGTGAAGGAAAAGTTAATTAATGTTAAAACACATCCGGAATGTTTTCACCCTCTATCACTAAGGTCAGGTGAAAATCACCCGAACACGCCTACCTTCAACAAGACACGCCCGCCTTCAATAAGACACGCCTACCTTCAATAAGACACGCCTACTTTCAATAAGACATGACCACCTTCAATATGACACACCTACCTTCAATAAGACACGCCTACCTTCAATAATACACACCTACCTTCAATAAGACACACCTACCTTCAATAAGACACGCCTACCTTCAATAAGACACGCCTACATTCAATAAGACACACCTACCTTCAATAAGACACGCCTACATTCAATAAGACACGTCTACATTCAATAAGACACACCTACCTTCAATAAGACACGCCTACATTCAATAAGACACGCCTACCTTCAATAAGACACGCCTACATTCAATAAGACACGCCTACCTTCAATAAGACACGCCTACATTCAATAAGACACACCTACCTTCAATAAGACACGCCTACATTCAATAAGACACACCTACCTTCAATAAGACACGCCCATCTTCAATAAGACACGCCTACATTCAATAAGACACACCTACTTTCAATAAGACACGCCTACATTCAATAAGACACACCTACCTTCAATAAGACACGCCTAAATTCAATAAGACACACCTACCTTCAATAAGACACGCCTACCTTCAATAAGACACGCCCACCTTCAATAAGACACGCCTACATTCAATAAGACACTCCTACCTTCAATAAGACACGCCTACCTTCAATAAGACACGCCTAAATTCAATAAGACACACCTACCTTCAATAAGACACGTCTACCTTCAATAAGACACGTCTACCTTCAATAAGACACGCCCACCTTCAATAAGACACGCCTACATTCAATAAGACACTCCTACCTTCAATAAGACACGCCCACCTTCAATAAGACACGCCTACATTCAATAAGACACGCCTACATTCAATAAGACACGCCTACCTTCAATAAGACACACCTACCTTCAATAAGACACTCCTACCTTCAATAAGACACGCCTACCTTCAATAAGACACGCCTACCTTCAATAAGACACGCCCACCTTCAATAAGACACGCCTACATTCAATAAGACACGCCTACCTTCAATAAGACACGCCTACCTTCAATAAGACACACCTACCTTCAATAAGACACGCCTACCTTCAATAAGACACACCTACCTTCAATAAGACACGCCTACCTTCAATAAGACACGCCTACCTTCAATAAGACACACCTACCTTCAATAAGACACGCCTACCTTCAATAAGACACACCTACCTTCAATAAGACACGCCTACCTTCAATAAGACACGCCTACCTTCAATAAGACGTTGGTGTGAATAGTCCCCAGGAGTCAGTAGAACTGTTCTCTTGATGAGAGAAGAAACATCTTCAAGACTAAAAGAATGAATCCAGTTTCCCTGGTAGAATGAGGTTAGCTGAAGGTAGGCGTGTCTTATTGAAGGTAGGCGTGTCTTATTGAAGATAGGCGTGTCTTATTGAAGGTAGGCGTGTCTTATTGAAGGTAGGCGTGTCTTATTGAAGGTAGGTGTGTCTTATTGAAGGTAGGCGTGTCTTATTGAAGGTAGGCGTGTCTTATTGAATGTAGGCGTGTCTTATTGAAGGTAGGCGTGTGTTATTGAAGGTAGGCGTGTCTTATTGAAGGTAGGCGTGTCTTATTGAAGGTAGGCGTGTCTTATTGAAGCTGTGGATCTCTTGGCACAGAGTCCAGTCATGTCCTGTGTGTGCTCCTCCCCCTGCAGACATGGACCAGTGTCTGAGCTGTGACCCGGACACAGAGTGGTCTCCTGACGGCAGCTCCGGCTGCACCCGCAAAGCGCTGCTGTACTTCTCTTGGCGGGACGGCTTCGCTGTGGTGCTCCTGACCTTCTGCGCCCTGGGCATCCTGCTGGCTCTGCTGGTGTCCGCTCTGTTCCTCCACCAGCGGGACACTCCGGTTGTGAAGGCTGCCGGAGGGCCTCTGAGCCAGGTCATCCTGTTCTCCCTCGTCATCAGCTACATCAGCGCCATGCTGTTTGTGGGCCGTCCCAGCGGCTTCCGGTGCAAGGCTCGACAGGTGCTGTTTGGCATCAGCTTCACTCTGTGCGTCTCCTGCATCCTGGTCAAGACCCTGCAGATCCTGCTGGCCTTCCAGGTGGACCCGGAGCTGCAGGAGGTTCTGCGGCGGCTCTACCAGCCGTACGTCATCGTCAGCGTCTGCGTGGCCGTGCAGGCGGCCACGTGCCTCTGCTGGCTGCTGCTCAAAAGCCCATTTAATGACGTCATCAGGCAGCCGACCACGCTGCTGGAGGACTGTCACGAGGGCTCGTATTTGGCCTTTGGGGTGATGTTGGGCTACATCGCCGTCTTGGCTTTAGTGTGTTTCATCTGTGCCTTCAAAGGGCGTAAGCTGCCGCAGCAGTACAACGAGGCCAAGTTCATCACCTTCAGCATGCTGCTCTACCTCATCTCATGGCTGCTCTTTGTCCCCGTCTACGTCACCACTTCAGGAGTCTACCTGCCGGCGGTGGAGATGGTGGTCATCCTCATCTCCAACTACGGCATCCTCAGCTGTCACTTCTTCCCAAAGTGCTACATCATCCTTTTTAAGAAGGAACACAACACCAAGAGTGCTTTCAGGAAGGATCTGTACGAATACTCCAGCAGAAGCACAGACTCTGTGTCCGTGGTGACGAACTGCAGAGAAGGGCCGAGCTGCACCGCTCTGCAGCGAGGCTCCATCAGGCCCTGCCGGAGGAGGAGCAGCAGCATATGAACTGCCATCATCCTGAAAGGCCTTATTAGACATTAGGAATATTGAATTGTACATTTTTTATTGAAAAGATTATATATTTACAAGATCTGAGCCTCTATTTCTGTGTATTCCAAAGTATGTAAGAAATATTTTCTTCTAATGTTCCGTTTGTCCAAATAAAGAAGAAAACAAGGCCAACTTTACCAGGAAGTCACGGCAATGTGTCCAGAAACCGCTGAGGAACGTTTAGTCTGGCTACTGTTGATGCACGTCACATGCACGTCACATGCACGGCACATGCACGTCACATGCACGTCCTTCAGGGCGACTGTGGCTCAGTGGTGAGCAGGGTCGTCCTTCAATCAGAGGATCGGCGGTTCGATCCCCGGCTCCGCTAGCCCATGTCGATGTGTCCTTGAGCAAGACACTTAACCCTAAATTGCTCCCGTAGCTGCGTCTACGGTGTATGAATGGTTGACAATCTGATGTGGCTCCTTGCATGGTGCTCCTATCATCAGTGTATGAATGGGTGAATGATGTCATGTAGTGTTAAAGCGCCTTGAGTGGTTGGAAGACTAGAAAGGCGCTATACAAGTATGGGTCCATTTACATGCACGGCACATGCACCATGCACATCACATGCACGGCACATGCACGTCACATACACATGCACGTCACACGCACGTCACATACACATGTACGTCACACGCATGTCACATACACATGCACGTCACATACACATGCACGTCACACGCACGTCACATACACATGTACGTCACACGCATGTCACATACACATGCACGTCACATACACATGTACGTCACACGCATGTCACATACACATGCACGTCACATACACATGCACGTCACACGTGATGGAGGGGTGGAAAGGGTCCTAACCCCAAGGGGTCTATTGTGTTTTTACTTTTGGATGACAGCTTTTCTCTGCTGGTCCCTGGTGCCTGCACTATCTTTTGTCTGTATCATTATGTTATATGAATTTGCTGTAGTCATCTTTCACAATGTGTATAAAGCGTCTCCGAACTAAACAACTCATAAAACGCTGTTGTTGCTGTTTCCTTCCTGTTTGATCAAATTCTGGTTGTTTACTGTATTATTTGTTAAATTTGACCTGTTTAACATCAATACAATAGATCTCATAGATTTAAATTTATTTCATAAAAGCAATGTTATGATGAAACTAGATGAAACAGTTTTACTATTGAGGTTGCGTGAGTACAAATGTTTTTTGAAAATAAATATGGATTGAGGTGAAATATTTTGTTTGAAAAAAATATGTTGTTAGATTTGGAAATGATATATCTGACAGCTTCTTTCAATAAAGTTTGTACATTGCACAGAAAACTGAGCACTGCGTTTCTCGCTGTGCATGTATGTGCACAGCTATTGCTGCACGTATTCACAGTGATCTTCAACACAAAGTCTCTCAGCTGTTGGAAAGTTCTCCACTCTTACCATCTCTCTGGACCTGTAGACGTCTCTCTGGACCTGTAGATGTCTCTCTGGACCTGTAGACCTCTCTCTGGACCTGTAGATGTGTCTCTGGACCTGTAGATGTGTCTCTGGACCTGTAGACGTCTCTCTGGACCTGTAGACGTCTCTCTGGACCTGTAGACCTCTCTCTGGACCTGTAGATGTCTCTCTGGACCTGTAGACGTCTCTCTGGACCTGTAGACGTCTCTCTGGACCTGTAGATGTCTCTCTGGACCTGTAGATGTCTCTCTGGACCTGTAGACGTCTCTCTGGACCTGTAGACCTCTCTCTGGACCTGTAGATGTCTCTCTGGACCTGTAGATGTCTCTCTGGACCTGTAGACGTCTCTCTGGACCTGTAGACCTCTCTCTGGACCTGTAGACCTCTCTCTGGACCTGTAGATGTCTCTCTGGACCTGTAGACGTCTCTCTGGACCTGTAGATGTCTCTCTGGACCTGTAGACGTCTCTCTGGACCTGTAGATGTCTCTCTGGACCTGTAGACGTCTCTCTGGACCTGTAGATGTCTCTCTGGACCTGTAGACTTCTCTCTGGACCTGTAGATGTCTCTCTGGACCTGTAGACCTCTCTCTGGACCTGTAGATGTCTCTCTGGACCTGTAGACGTCTCTCTGGACCTGTAGATGTCTCTCTGGACCTGTAGACCTCTCTCTGGACCTGTATATGTCTCTCTGGACCTGTAGACGTCTCTCTGGACCTGTAGATGTCTCTCTGGACCTGTAGACGTCTCTCTGGACCTGTAGATGTCTCTCTGGACCTGTAGACATCTCTCTGGACCTGTAGACGTCTCTCTGGACCTGTAGACCTCTCTCTGGACCTGTAGACGTCTCTCTGGACCTGTAGACCTCTCTCTGGACCTGTAGATGTCTCTCTGGACCTGTAGACGTCTCTCTGGACCTGTAGATGTCTCTCTGGACCTGTAGACTTCTCTCTGGGCCTGTAGATGTCTCTCTGGACCTGTAGACTTCTCTCTGGACCTGTAGATGTCTCTCTGGACCTGTAGACCTCTCTCTGGACCTGTAGATGTCTCTCTGGACCTGTAGACCTCTCTCTGGACCTGTAGATGTCTCTCTGGACCTGTAGACGTCTCTCTGGACCTGTAGACGTCTCTCTGGACCTGTAGATGTCTCTCTGGACCTGTAGACTTCTCTCTGGACCTGTAGATGTCTCTCTGGACCTGTAGATGTCTCTCTGGACCTGTAAACGTCTCTCTAGACCTGTAGACATCTCTCTGGACCTGTAGATGTCTCTCTGGACCTGTAAACGTCTCTCTGGACCTGTAGATGTGTCTCTGGACCTGTAGACGTCTCTCTGGACTTGTAGACGTCCTTCCCATCTTTCCTTGACCCCGTGATGTTTTCCACAGAGGTTAAGGAAAAGTGGTTGGGGTTAGACGTTAGGAGGTCATTATTTGACTATTCGACCGCAGCCTATGTCTCATGGTGAATGAATGTCATCATTACGTCATCACCAGAGCTCCATATTCATGATAATCGTGGAATGTCAGTGTGAATGTAAACAAAGTCAGAGATAATGAAGTCAGTGAGACAAGCAGATTAACACACACACACACACACACACACACACACACACACACACACACACACACACACACACACACACACACACACACACACACACTAACCCATCTGGCCAGTACAGATGTGTGTGTAATCCCCATGGTGAAATAATCTGTAATCCCACTGAAAAACATACTGCCACCCAGCAGCCACACACAGTCCGTCTCTGAGGACAAAGTGGTCCCAAGACCTGAACCGGGTCCCAAGACCTGAACCTGCACATATTACTAACTCTACTTCTTCCCAGGAGCCTCTGTGCTTCCACTGTGGGGATACTCATGAGTCCCCGGCTGAGCGCCGCTGTGTTGGAGTTTTCCCCGGAGAACGAGAGGGTCGCCTCCCTGCGCCTACAGGTTGCGGGGAGTAAGGCTCTGACGGTTGTCTGTGCTCCTGTCAAGGAGGTCTTCAACTCCCACCTCCGGAAGAACTTCTCACACATCCTGAGGGAGGCTGTGGACATGGAATCCAAGTGGACCATGTTCAAAGCCTCTATTGTGGACGCTAGGAGCTGTGGCTGGTGGCTGTCGAGGCGGCAACCCGAGAACCCGGTGGTGGACACCGGGGGTGAGGGAAGCCGTCAAACTCAAGAAGGAGGCCTTTCGGGCCTGGCTGGCCCAGGGGTCTCCTGAAGCAGCTGAGAGGTACCGGCAGGCCAGAAGGGCTGCAGCTGCAGTGGTCGCGGATGCTAAAACTCGGAACTGCTGACCCGGACTGGGGACATCATCGGGTGGTGGAAAAAGCACTTTGAGGAACTCCTAAACCCGGTCAACATGTTCCCTGGAGAGGGGACAGCGCCTGAAGACTTGGGGGGGTCACACCCATATCCCTGCTGGAGGCCACTAAGGTAGTCAAAAAGCTCCTTGGTGGCGCCGGGGGGATGAGATCCGGCCTGAGATGCTGAAGGCGCTGGACGTTGTTGGGCTGTCTTGGTTGACACACCTCTTCAATGTCGCATGGGGGTCTGGAACAGTGCCCATGGACTGGCAGACCGGGGTGGTGGTTCCCATCTTCAAGAAGGGGGACCAGAGAGTGTGCTCGAACTATCAGGGTATCACACTGCTCAGCCTCCCGGGGAAAGCTTATGCCAGGGTGCTGGAAATGAGGCTCCAGGGTGCTGAAAGGAGGCTACGACCGCTTGTCGAACCTCAGATTCAAGACGAACAGTGTGGATTTCGTCCCAGTCGTGGAACAGTGGACCAGCTCTTTACCCTCAAAGACTACAGGAGGGGTCCTGGGAGTTTGCCTAACCAGTCTACAAGTACTTTGTAGACTTGGAGAAGGCTTTCGACCGGGTCCCTCTGGGGTTTTTGTGGGGGGTGCTGCGGGAGTATGGGGTGCCGGACGCGTTGGAACAGGCCATTCGGTCTCTGTAGGCCTGCAGTAGGAGCTGTGTTCGTATCCTCGGTAATAAGTCAGACATGTTCCTGGTGAGTGTTGGCCTCCGCCAGGGCTGCCCTTTATCACCGGTCCTGTTTGTGACTGTTCGGGGCGTAGAACGTCAGGTTCTTGGGTCTCGGGATCTCCTCTCTGCAGATGATGTGGTCCTGTTGCCTCCTCGGACCGTGACCTCCAGCATTCACTGGGGCGTTTTGCAGCCGAGTGTGAAGCGGCAGGGATGAGAGTTAGCACCTCCACATCTGAGGCCATGGTGCTTGGTGCTCCCCTTGGTGCTCCCCAAGCGAAGGAGTTCAAGTATCTCGGGGTCTTGTTCACCAGTGAGGGTAAGGTGGAGCGGGAGATGGACAGGCGGATCGGTGCGGCTGCAGCAGTAAAACAGGAGCTGTACCGGTCCGTCTTGGTGAAGAGGAGCTGAGCCGGAAGGAGAAGCTCTCAGTTTACTGGTCCGTCTACGTTCCAACCCTCACCTATGGTCACAAACTCTGGGTCAAGACCCAAAGAACGAGGTCTCGGATACAAGCGGCCGAAATGAGCCTTAGAGATAGAGTAAGGAGATGAGTTTCCTCTGTAGGACTCTTAGAGATAGAGATAGAGTAAGATGAGATGAGTGTGTGTGTGTGTGTGTGTGTGTGTGTGTGTGTGTGTGTGTGTGTGTGTGTGTGTGTGTGTGTGTGTGTGTGTGTGTGTGTGTGTGTGTGTGAGTGAGAGAGATTAGGGTCAGATTCATTTTAGACCTGGGCAAGAGGCCATATTTAACATCTGTACACAGAGCTTGATATTTTGGAGCAACCCGTTTTAATCCAGATAGACAGACAGGCAGACAGACAGAAGTTATATCTGAGCTCTGATTGGTGGGATTAAACCAACAGGATATATATCAGATCCCCAGCAGACAGACAAAGGTGGACAGTGAGCTGAAAACAAACAGACAGACAGACAGACAGACAGACAGGTGGAGTGTGGACGACAGACAGACAGACAGACAGACAGACAGACAGACAGGTGGAGTGTACACGACAGACACACGAGTAGGTGGAGTGTGGAGCGACAGGAATCAGACACCTTTAAGCAGGTAAAGTGTTTGGTTTGTGTGGGAGCTCCTGCAGGGGCTGATGGGATATGTTGTAGTTCAAAGGAACTTTAAAACAACCTCATAAATACAATTCAATGACAGTTGTTTTGTGGCTGTAGTTTGGTTGTTTTGTGGCTGTAGTTTAGTTGTTTTGTGGCTGTAGTTTGGTTGTTTTGTGGCTGTAGTTTAGTTGTTTTGTGGCTGTAGTTTGGTTGTTTTGTGGCTGTAGTTTAGTTGTTTTGTGACTGTAGTTTGGTTGTTTTGTGGCTGTAGTTTAGTTGTTTTGTGACTGTAGTTTGGTTGTTTTGTGGCTGTAGTTTGGTTGTTTTGTGGCTGTAGTTTGGTTGTTTTGTGACTGTAGTTTAGTTGTTTTGTGACTGTATTTTAGTTGTTTTGTGGCTGTAGTTTGGTTGTTTTGTGGCTGTAGTTTGGTTGTTTTGTGACTGTAGTTTAGTTGTTTTGTGACTGTAGTTTAGTTGTTTTTGTGGCTGTAGTTTAGTTGTTTTGTGACTGTAGTTTAGTTGTTTTGTGACTGTAGTTTAGTTGTTTTGTGGCTGTAGTTTGGTTGTTTTGTGACTGTAGTTTGGTTATTTTGTGACTGTAGTTTAGTTGTTTTGTGGCTGTAGTTTGGTTGTTTTGTGGCTGTAGTTTGGTTGTTTTGTGACTGTAGTTTAGTTGTTTTGTGACTGTAGTTTAGTTGTTTTGTGGCTGTAGTTTAGTTGTTTTGTGAAAAACTACAGCCACAAAATAAACCAAAACTACTGCCACAAAACAATCAAACTACAGCGTTTGGTTGTTTTGTGGCTGTAGTTTGGTTGTTTTGTGGCTGTAGTTTGGTTGTTTTGTGGCTGTAGTTTAGTTGTTTTGTGGCTGTAGTTTAGTTGTTTTGTGGCTGTAGTTTGGTTGTTTTGTGGCTGTAGTTTAGTTGTTTTGTGACTGTAGATTAGTTGTTTTGTGGCTGTAGTTTGGTTGTTTTGTGGCTGTAGTTTAGTTGTTTTGTGACTGTAGATTAGTTGTTTTGTGGCTGTAGTTTGGTTGTTTTGTGGCTGTAGTTTAGTTATTTTGTGGCTGTAGTTTAGTTGATTTGTGGCTGTAGTTTGGTTGTTTTGTGACTGTAGATTAGTTGTTTTGTGGCTGTAGTTTGGTTGTTTTGTGGCTGTAGTTTAGTTATTTTGTGGCTGTAGTTTAGTTGTTTTGTGGCTGTAGTTTGGTTGTTTTGTGGCTGTAGTTTGTGACTGTAGTTTGGTTGTTTTGTGGCTATAGTTTGTGACTGTAGTTTGGTTGTTTTGTGGCTGTAGTTTGGTTGTTTTGTGGCTGTAGTCTGGTTGTTTTGTGGCTGTAGTCTGGTTGTTTTGTGGCTGTAGTTTTTATATATTTGCTCTAGTTTGGTTGTTTTGTGGCTGTAGTTTGGTTGTTTTGTGGCTGTAGTTTTTATATATTTGCTCTAGTTTGATTGTTTTGTGGCTGTAGTCTGTTTGTTTTGTGGTTGTAGTTTGGTTGTTTCTATCTTTATTGGGGGAGTTTTTCCTGATCCGATGTGAGGTCCCGGGACAGGATGTTATGTGTACAGATGGTAAAGCCCTCCGAGGCAAACTTGTATTTGTGATGTTGGGCTATATAAAATAAACTGAATTGAATTGTTTTGTGGTTGTAGTCTTGTTGGTTTGTGGCTGTAGTTTTTATATCTTTGCTCTAGTTTGGTTGTTTTGTGGCTGTAGTCTGGTTGTTTTGTGGCTGTAGTTTGCCGTTAGCGTGTAGCTTAAAGCTAGCCGATATGGCTACGTGTCATGTATTTCGTTTTGTTTGGCTTTGGTTGTTGAGTTGTGTGTTTGCAGCATGTAGAAATGGATTACTTAGTCTTGTAGGCCAGGCTTTGCTGTATAATATGGTATGTGGCATCATTATATTCGTTATTGATTCATAAAATGGACATCTTTATGAACATTAGGTGAACACATGTACTTGAACTTGAGCCCCTATTTTAATGCAGATACCTCTCGTGTTCATCTCCTCAGGATTAGCCATGTTTGCGGGTCGGGTGCCGGCGACAGGAGCGGCCGTCGGGTCGGCGGCTGCAGGAGGAAAAGGCGGGAAGTTCTCGGTGGAGGAGCTGTACGGGTTTAACAAGAAGCCGAAAGTGAACAGAGGGAATCCTGGGAAACCAGAGAAGAGTGACGGGAAGAAAGAAACGAAGGAGAAAGAAGAATCTGTGCTGGCGTCTCAGATTCTGGAGGCAGCGAGAAGGCTGATGGAGAGACGACGACTGGAGATTTACCTGAAGGAGTGTGATGTCACCATGGAGCAGAGCAACATGCCATACAGGTGAGTCGAGTGAGACAGGTGAGACACAGGTATGTCCTCTCCCTTTGCCTCCTTTACCAATTATTTTAAGAGTAATATAATTCCCATTTTGGCTGTGGTGAAAAGAGGTAAAAGAGACTTGAGATCCAGCTGCTCAGCAGTGACGTTCCCTCAAGACTCAGATCAACAGGTACTACTAACTCTGAATGAGCCACACCGTGAGGCTGCTCCTCCACACACACGGATGTCTACATTTCATCTTCATTTGGAGGCAATGAACGCATTGTTTATTTCAAATACCTTTCTAAAGATCTGTTTCTTTACATTGTCAATAAAGTTACAATTCTTAGAATTGTGTCTTGAGTGGAGTATCTTTTCATTTTGTAATTCTGTGATATAACACGCAAAAGCCCTAAAAGAAACAGTGATATACATTTTAGGACAATTAGCCCACCCTTTCTGTAGTTTGGTTGTGTCTTGGCTGTAGTTTGGTTTATGTTGTGGCTGTAGTTTGGTTGTGTCTTGACTGTAGTTTGGTTGTATTGTGGCTGTAGATGGCTCAGTGGTTAGCATGCCAGTCTTTCAGTCAGAGGATTGGTGGTTCAAACCCAGCTCCGCCAGGCCATGTTAATGTGTCTTTAAGCAAGAAACTCAACCCCTAATGCCGTGTTCACACCAAAAGAGTTGTGAATTTTCGCAATGCTTTTTCACTGACTTTAATTTAATGACTGACTTTATGTGGTTAATTTGCTTTTCCGCTTTTTCAAAGCGGAAAGGGGGAGCGGCTTATCTCCTGGCTTTACTCCGTGAATACAGTTTCCATTTCCGCCATTCAAATAACCACTAGTTCTGCTTTATACTTGTTGTGGAAGTCCCAGTGGGAACATCAAACGCCCGTGTCTGGGTTCATAATATTATCCGTAGTCGTGTCTGGGTTCATAATATTATCCGTAGTCGTGTCTGGGTTCATAATATTATCCGTAGTCGTGTCTGGGTTCATAATATTATCCGTAGTCGTGTCTGGGTTCATAATATTATCCGTAGTCGCACACAGCTCCGACTCCTCCAGGACGAGTGTCTGAATGAAGCCGCTTCCAGCGCTCCTTCAGCGGACCCGCAGTCTGATTAAGTAGCGGCAGGACGGCGGTGACGGCGGTGACGGCGGTGACGGCGGGTGGAGCTTCTCAACGCTGATTGGCTTTCGCAACTCAGCGTCAGCGAGTGGCTTAAACTCATGGCAGAGACGGCTGCCTTTGAAAATATGATCGTCAGGTTAAAAAACAGTTCCAGCCAAACTGACCAAGCATGGAAAAATCAAATGGCTTTTTTAACAAATTAGAGTGGTCAAGTAGTCGGATGTATGTGCTCAGGAAAATGCAGGTATAAATGCAGGTATGCAAATTTACAGGTAAAAGATAATAAAGGGGTGTCGGGGTGATTGTATTCTTAATTATTTTTGTTTTGTTTTGTTTTGTTTTGTCATATCTGTTTGTCTGATGTATTGTTCTCTCTTTTTTTCTGTGCTTTATTGTTGTTTGACAAACCTCATTTTTGTCTTTGTATTTGTGTTTAATGTTAATATATTGAAATGATTAATAAAAAACTTAAGTTATAGAAAACTCTAGCGAAAACGTGGAAAAGTGAATATTCGCAACGCTTTTTCGCCTCATTCGTGCCGCCTGGCGAAAAATTCGGCTTTTCGCAACAATTGCCGTCTGTGCATTGACTTTACATGTAATCTACTCGCACAAATATTTCGCAACTCTTTTGGTGGGAACGCACCGTAACTGCTCCCTGTTGCTGTGTCGCTTTGGATAAAAGCGTCAGCTAAATGTAATGTAGATTGGTTGTATTGTGGCTGTAGATTTCGTATCTAGCCTGTAGTTTGGTTTGTATCTAGCCTGTAGTTTGGTGTGTATCTAGCCTGTAGTTTGGTGTGTATCTAGCCTGTAGTTTGGTGTGTATCTAGCCTGTAGTTTGGTTTGTATCTAGCCTGTAGTTTGGTGTGTATCTAGCCTGTAGTTTGGTTTGTATCTAGCCTGTAGTTTGGTGTGTATCTAGCCTGTAGTTTGGTGTGTATCTAGCCTGTAGTTTGGTTTGTGTCTAGCCTGTAGTTTGGTGTGTATCTAGCCTGTAGTTTGGTGTGTATCTAGCCTGTAGTTTGGTGTGTATCTAGCCTGTAGTTTGGTTTGTATCTAGCCTGTAGTTTGGTGTGTATCTAGCCTGTAGTTTGGTGTGTATCTAGCCTGTAGTTTGGTGTGTATCTAGCCTGTAGTTTGGTGTGTATCTAGCCTGTAGTTTGGTGTGTATCTAGCCTGTAGTTTGGTGTGTATCTAGCCTGTAGTTTGGTGTGTATCTAGCCTGTAGTTTGGTGTGTATCTAGCCTGTAGTTTGGTGTGTATCTAGCCTGTAGTTTGGTGTGTATCTAGCCTGTAGTTTGGTTTGTGTCTAGCCTGTAGTTTGGTGTGTATCTAGCCTGTAGTTTGGTGTGTATCTAGCCTGTAGTTTGGTGTGTATCTAGCCTGTAGTTTGGTGTGTATCTAGCCTGTAGTTTGGTGTGTATCTAGCCTGTAGTTTGGTGTGTATCTAGCCTGTAGTTTGGATAATAGAAAGAGAACAACCAGTCAGACACATATCAGAGTGACTCTCTGTGCAGCGACGGTTGTAATCCACATTAGTGACAGCATACCTTCAGCCTCAGGCGTCACTGAGTCTGTGGTCAGCTCGGATGTTGTGTCCTACATGATGGAGAGAAGAAGAGAGACCAGAAGAGTGGGGGAGGGTCTGAAACACTTCAAATGCAGGGAAAGATTTCCCCAAGGGGATTAATAAAGGATCATCTTCTTCTAGTCTGGTTTATATCGTAGTTTCCTTCTATATCTCTGCTGTAGTTTGGTTTATATCGTAGTTTCCTTCTATATTTTGCTGTAGTTTGGTTTGTATCGTAGTTTCCTTCTATATTTTGCTGTAGTTTGGTTTGTATCGTAGTTTCCTTCTATATCTCTGCTGTAGTTTGGTTTATATCGTAGTTTCCTTCTATATTTTGCTGTAGTTTGGTTTATATCGTAGTTTCCTTCTATATTTTGCTGTAGTCTGGTTTATATCGTAGTTTCCTTCTATATTTTGCTGTAGTTTGGTTTATATCGTAGTTTCCTTCTATATTTTGCTGTAGTCTGGTTTATATCGTAGTTTCCTTCTATATTTTGCTGTAGTTTGGTTTATATCGTAGTTTCCTTCTATATTTTGCTGTAGTTTGGTTTATATCGTAGTTTCCTTCTATATTTTGCTGTAGTCTGGTTTATATCGTAGTTTCCTTCTATATTTTGCTGTAGTTTGGTTTATATCGTAGTTTCCTTCTATATTTTGCTGTAGTTTGGTTTATATCGTAGTTTCCTTCTATATTTTGCTGTAGTTTGGTTTGTATCGTAGTTTCCTTCTATATTTTGCTGTAGTTTGGTTTATATCGTAGTTTCCTTCTATATTTTGCTGTAGTTTGGTTTGTATCGTAGTTTCCTTCTATATTTTGCTGTAGTTTGGTTTGTATCGTAGTTTCCTTCTATATCTCTGCTGTAGTTTGGTTTATATCGTAGTTTCCTTCTATATTTTGCTGTAGTCTGGTTTATATCGTAGTTTCCTTCTATATTTTGCTGTAGTTTGGTTCATATCGTAGTTTCCTTCTATATTTTGCTGTAGTTTGGTTTATATCGTAGTTTCCTTCTATATTTCGTCTGTAGTTTGGTTGTTTGGGACTGACCCTTTGTGGCTTCCATTGAACGTGAGAGTTTTCTTGCCCCAAGCTGAGTCTTACAGGCAGTGACCATGTCATTACTCTACAGTTTAACATAACTAACTTGATCATTCTAAAGTTCCATGAATTTATAGCTGTGACGTTACTATTGTTTCCTGTTTATATTCTGTTCTTTCTGCACAGAGCTGCTCTCTCTCTCTCTCTCTCTCTCTCTCTCTCTCTCTCTGTCAGTCAAATGCTCGCTCGCCCAGTGTGCAGCCAATCGAGACGAGAGGGGGAGGGGTCTCTCTCTCTCTTTATCGCTCTCTCTGTCTCATTATCTCTCTCTCTCTCTCCTCTCTCTCTCATTATCTCTCTCTCTCTCCCTCCGTCTCTCTCTCTCTGTGTGTGTGTGTGTGTGTGTGTGTGTGTGTGTGTGTGTGTGTGTGTGTGTGTGTGTGTGTATAGAATCCAGAAGACGGACGCTTGCTTGTTCTCTTTAGAGATTCACTTCTTGTTTCTCTCCATCCGTCAGTATCTTTCTCCGTGGACAGACGACGCTCTTCATCCTCATCCTCATCCTCATCCTCATCAGCTCCTCGTCCTCCTCGGTGGGACCGTGTTTCGGACCGTCGGCGGGATGCCGGAGACTAACAGAAAGTTGTGCGCCGCACCGTCGTGTGATTTGATTGGCTGATCGATCACTCAAAGTTCCCACTCATGAGTCCTTTCCATCGTCACCATAGCGACCAGCGACCTTGGCGTCAGCGGCGGTTTCCAGATGATGTTCTGAGACTTTAGAGCTCAGTATACATATATATATATATATACAGCATATATGTGTATTTATACATGTATAGATAAGGACCGAGATGCAGGTGTCCATAGCCTGTAATGTTGGCGGAGGAGGCGGGGCCAGCGAGCACCCGCTGAAGGAGCGGCGGGCGGCGATGACCAGCAGCGCCCCCGCCTGGCAGACAAAGGTCAGGACGGAGCCGGCGAACAGACACGCCCTGTTAGGCCACGCCCACATGAAGGAGGCCCTTGGCCGTCATAGCAACATGACGTACAGGTGAGAGAGAGAGACGTCACATGACTGGTTCGTAGTCTGGTTTGTACTCTGGTTTATATTCTTATAGTCTGGGTTATAGTCTGGTTTATAGTCTGGTTTATAGTCTGGTTTATAGTCTGGTTTATATTCTTATAGGCTGGGTTATAGTCTGGTTTGTAGTCTGGTTTATATTCTTATAGTCTGGGTTATAGTCTGGGTTATAGTCTGGTTTATAGTCTGGTTTATATTCTTATAGTCTGGGTTATAGTCTGGTTTGTAGTCTGGTTTATAGTCTGGGTTATATTCTGGGTTATAGTCTGGGTTATAGTCTGGTTTATAGTCTGGTTTATATTCTTATAGTCTGGGTTATAGTCTGGTTTGTAGTCTGGTTTATAGTCTGGGTTATATTCTGGGTTATAGTCTGGTTTGTAGTCTGGTTTGTAGTCTGGGTTATAGTCTAGTTTATAGTCTGGTTTATATTCTTATAGTCTGGGTTATAGTCTGGTTTATAGTCTGGGTTATAGTCTGGGTTATAGTCTGGTTTATATTTAAGCAATAAGGTACGAGAGGCAGTGCTGTATCTACAATAATGTAC
>JBAMJR010000145.1:77500-147500 GCA_038501785.1 Myoxocephalus aenaeus | reverse complement strand
AAAATCTGGACTAAGAGTGTCCTGTTTAGGACTAGGTGAGAATACACACACACACACACACACACACACACACACACACACACACACACACACACACACTACAACACACAGTGATGTTATTTCTCTTCTCAGGAACGTGGGTGACATTTGGCTCTCAGATCTCTGATGAGGTACTCAGAGTGTGTGTGTATATATATATATATATATATATATATATTAGTGCTGTCAAACGATTAAAATATTTAATCGCGATTAATCGCATTTATGTCATAGTTAACTCGCGATTAATCGCAATTAATCGCAATTTTTTTTTTGCATTTTAATGCTCTTTTCAACATGAAAAAGTGGATTGGTTTGCTTTATTTTATTGAAAAACAACTGCCAAACAGGGCGGTACAAAATAAAATCACTGCACATTTCAGGTAAACAAGGGTTTACAAAATAAAATGATAGAGTGCACCAGGCATGAAAACGGGTCAGGGGTGAAAAAGGTGAGAAGGATATTACCCCTCTAGGGGGTCCGGGGGCATGCTCCCCCGTAAGAAACATTTAAATATTCCATATTTTAAAGCATCAATCTGATGCATTTTGAGATGCTTTTCTTGCCAACCTGGGGAGAGCTGGAGAAACTTAACTTCAGCCATGAGTCAAACATGATTATGGCCTCCTTACTAAGTATTATGCAAGCCATTTCATGCCAGCCTGTCACTGGTCTAACATTTACAGTATATGAGGCACAATGTGGTAAGGGAGAGCATGGCTGCCTTTGTTAGCATCATTTATATCTTTGATGCAGAGAATGCATCTGGTGAATCCCTGCCTGTTGATTTTGGAGAATACATCTCCTAGATGAAAGGACACCTCTTGCCCTTTTATTGAGACCTTGCCTTCCAGTTTTAGCCACGACCAGTTCCAGCTGCATTTCAATCCAGCTGTTTAACAATGGCTGCATCCTTCTCCCCTAACACACTCATTCTGCAAAAATAATGTTTGTATTAGTGTTAACTTCTAGTTTAGCCTTATTCAGACCTGCCAACCTTGATATATAACCTATATATTGATAAGTCATTAAATACTCGTCATGCATTATATTGCATTGCATATAATGTGTGCTGGTCAATTAGTCTAAAATTAATTTTAGACTAATTTTTACCAGCGTACTTTGACGTCAAAATGCGTATCCGCTACGCAAATTGCGTACAGGTTGGCAGGTCTGCTTATTGATAGAACGGTGGACCACTTTACCTTCTGCCTTGTCAGTCCCCTCTCCTCAAAATCTACCTCCTCAAAAACGGTAGCGTTAGCTAATAATGTTCCACCGGAGCTTTAGCTAGCTGGCTAACGTTGCGTTCTCTCCTGCTGTGTTCAATGTGTTCACTCTTCTCCCTTCTGGCACGCGCACCTGTTCAGTTCACTGAATATCATTCATTTTGCCGTATCGCGCTCACCATTCATTCATTTCAAACCGTAACGTTAGCCTAGCTTCAAGCCCAAACGGCGTGCCTATTGTTTTGCTTCCGGTTGAGCTACATCCGGCGTGGTGCTCACGGAAAAAAAAAATTGAAAAATTAAAATGCGTTAACGCCGTTAATAAAATTGACGGCGTTAAAATTGGTTTGCGTTAACGCCGTTAATAACGCGCTAATATGACAGCACTAATATATATATATATATATATATACATATCTTCCTTGGCAGAGAGTGTAGTGTATATAGAGTGTATATATATTAGTGCTGTCAAACGATTAAAATATTTAATCGCGATTAATCGCATTTATGTCATAGTTAACTCGCGATTAATCGCAATTAATCTCAATTTTTTCTTCTTCATTTTAATGCTCTTATCAACATGAAAAAGTGGATTGGCTTGCTTTATGCAAATGTTTTTTTTTATTGAAAAACAACTGCCAAACAGGGCGGTACAAAATACAATTATAAAGTGCACATTTCAGGTAAACAAGGGTTTACAAAATAAAATGATAAAGTGCACATTTCAGGTAAACAAGGGCTTAAGAGAGAGAGAGAGAGAGAGAGAGAGAGAGAGAGCTGTGAACATAGCATCAGGCTCCTGAAGGTAACTCGTAGGTCCTGTCGTTGGATGCGATGCGTATTCTATCAGCTAGACCCTCGTCCTCCACAACGTTAACAGGCTACACGCAGTAGCACCATGTAGCTGTGGCTGCAATAAGTCTGTTCTTGTTGTGGTGTCCATGTGTTTCTGAAGTCATCCTTCTTGTCTGCTATGACGAGGGGGCGCAGAGTTAGCATCAGCTGTGTGTTGGCCATCAAGTGGTGTTTCAGACTGGAGAGGCTACGATGATAGCTCAGTTCACAATGACTAATGGCACATACCACTTTGGTCTTGTCAAGGGAACATCTGACAACTTGTTGAAAGTAAACTTTCCATTCATTAGCGTCTTATCGTTCATTTTGCCGTATCGCGCTCACCATTCATTCATTTAAACCGTAACGTTAGCCTAGCTTCCAAGCCCAGACGCCGTTAATAAAATTGACGGCGTTAAAATTGGTTTGCGTTAACGCTGTTAATAACACGCTAATATGACAGCACTAATATATAATTACATATATATTATATATATATATATATATATATATATATATATATATATATATATAATATATATATATATATATATATAGTATATGAGAGTATATAGTGTGTATATATATATATACATATCTTCCTGTGTAGATGGCAGAGTATATATATATATATATATATCTCTTCCTATATATATAAATATATATATATATTTTTTTTATTTTATTTATACATTTCTTCCTGTGTAGATGGCAGAGAGAGTGATGACTCTGGCGTACGACAGCGGAGTGAACTTGTTCGACACAGCAGAGGTTTACGCCTCAGGGAGGTACAGTACAACCTGTCTGTCTGTCTGTCTGTCTGTCTGTCTGTCTGTCCGCCTGTCCGTCTCGCTGTCTGCCTGTCTCACCTCTCACTGCCTGTCTCACTGTCTGGCGGCTGTAGCTCAGGGGGATGAGTGGTCGTCCTGCAGGTAGCCGGTTCGATCCCCAGTCCCCCCACAGCTCACATGCTGAAGTGTCCCTGAGCAAGACACTGAACCCTAGACTGCTCCCCCCTCAGGGCAGCCCACCCCCCTGAGATACCAAGGATGGGCTAAATGCAGAGGACACATGCATGTATGTACTATGATGAATAAAAAGGATTTCTATTTCTGTCTCTCAGGGCGGAGACGACTCTGGGAAACATCCTGAAGAAGAAAGGATGGAGGTGAATGTTCTCTGAGAATATCACATGTACATCACTACCTTTACTATGTCAGGTTTTACTCTCTCTCTCTCTCTCTCTCTCTCTCTCTCTCTCTCTCTCTCTCTCTCTCTCTCTCTCTCTCTCTCTCCAACAGGAGGTCCAGTTATGTGGTGACCACTAAGATCTACTGGGGAGGACAGTGAGTGCTGCGTAGTACAAGAATACAACACATACTGTGTATTTATATATATATATATATATATATATATATATATATATATATATATATATATATCATACTGTGTGTAGTAAAGTGTGTGTTTGTGTGTTACAGGGCAGAAACAGAGCGAGGGTTGTCACGGAAGCACATCATCGAAGGTAAACAACGTTTTAGTGAAGATATGAGATATTCCTTTATTAGTGTCCCAGTTTAACCAGTGACCGTGTTAACTGGTGTTCAGCTGTGTTGTCATTATACAACACATTATGTCTCTTTGTGGTTGTTTTCTGTCTCTTTGTAGTTGTTGTATGTCTCTTTGTAGTTGTTTTATGTCTCTTTGTAGTTGTTGTATGTCTCTTTGTCTCTTTGTAGTTGTTGTATGTCTCTTTGTCTCTTTGTAGTTGTTGTATGTCTCTTTGTGGTTGTTTTCTGTCTCTTTGTAGTTGTTGTATGTCTCTTTGTCTCTTTGTAGTTGTTGTATGTCTCTTTGTAGTTGTTTTATGTCTCTTTGTAGTTGTTTTATGTCTCTTTGTAGTTGTTGTATGTCTCTTTGTAGTTGTTGTATGTCTCTTTGTAGTTGTTGTATGTCTCTTTGTCTCTTTGTGGTTGTTTTCTGTCTCTTTGTAGTTGTTGTATGTCTCTTTGTAGTTGTTTTATGTCTCTTTGTAGTTGTTGTATGTCTCTTTGTCTCTTTGTGGTTGTTTTCTGTCTCTTTGTAGTTGTTGTATGTCTCTTTGTCTCTTTGTAGTTGTTTTATGTCTCTTTGTAGTTGTTGTATGTCTCTTTGTGGTTGTTTTCTGTCTCTTTGTGGTTGTTTTGAGTTTTTTGGTTGATTTTCATCTCTTAAATTACTTCTTTGCTCAGGAAGCTCAACAGATCTTTGTTCGTTAGTTTACTGCGTCCAATACATTTCAAACAAGTGAAGGAATTAACTAATAATATAGAATGTATTGGTGTCTTGGAAAAATAATGAGTGTATTGAAGTGGGTGTGTCTTATAGTTGAGTGGGTGTGTCTTATAGTGAAGTGGGTGTGTCTTATAGTTGAGTGGGTGTGTCTTATAGTGAAGTGGGTGTGTCTTATAGTTGAGTGGGTGTGTCTTATAGTGAAGTGGGTGTGTCTTATAGTGAAGTGGGTGTGTCTTATAGTTGAGTGGGTGTGTCTTATAGTGAAGTGGGTGTGTCTTATAGTTGAGTGGGTGTGTCTTATGGTTGAGTGGGTGTGCCGTAGTACATTGTGTAGAAATATATATGTGTGTGTGTGTGTGTGTGTGTGTGTGTGTGTGTGTGTGTGTGTGTGTGTGTGTGTGTGTGTGTGTGTGTGTGTGTGTGTGTGTGTGTGTGTTGCAGGTCTGCGTGGATCCCTCTCCAGGTTACAGTTGGACTACGTGGACATGGTCTTTGCCAACAGGAGTGACATCAATGCACCGATGGAGGGTCAGAACCACATTTACAACACAAACGTTCCTTTAGTTCCTTCACATTTACAACACAAACGTTCCTTTAGTTCCTTCACATTTACAACACAAACGTTCCTTTAGTTCCTTCACTGTTACAACACAAACGTTCCTTTAGTACCTTCACATTTACAACACAAACGTTCCTTTAGTTCCTTCACATTTACAACACAAACGTTCCTTTAGTTCCTTCACATTTACAACACAAACGTTCCTTTAGTACCTTCACATTTACAACACAAACGTTCCTTTAGTTCCTTCACATTTACAACACAAACGTTCCTTTAGTACCTTCACATTTACAACACAAACGTTCCTTTAGTTCCTTCACATTTACAACACAAACGTTCCTTTAGTTCCTTCACTGTTACAACACAAACGTTCCTTTAGTACCTTCACATTTACAACACAAACGTTCCTTTAGTACCTTCACTGTTACAACACAAACGTTCCTTTAGTTCCTTCACATTTACAACACAAACGTTCCTTTAGTTCCTTCACTGTTACAACACAAACGTTCCTTTAGTACCTTCACATTTACAACACAAACGTTCCTTTAGTACCTTCACTGTTACAACACAAACGTTCCTTTAGTTCCTTCACATTTACAACACAAACGTTCCTTTAGTTCCTTCACTGTTACAACACAAACGTTCCTTTAGTTCCTTCACATTTACAACACAAACGTTCCTTTAGTTCCTTCACTGTTACAACACAAACGTTCCTTTAGTTCCTTCACATTTACAACCCAAACGTTCCTTTAGTACCTTCACATTTACAACACAAACGTTCCTTTAGTACCTTCACTGTTACAACACAAACGTTCCTTTAGTTCCTTCACTGTTACAACACAAACGTTCCTTTAGTTCCTTCACATTTACAACACAAACGTTCCTTTAGTTCCTTCACTGTTACAACACAAACGTTCCTTTAGTACCTTCACATTTACAACACAAACGTTCCTTTAGTTCCTTCACTGTTACAACACAAACGTTCCTTTAGTTCCTTCACATTTACAACACAAACGTTCCTTTAGTTCCTTCACATTTACAACACAAACGTTCCTTTAGTACCTTCACATTTACAACACAAACGTTCCTTTAGTTCCTTCACATTTACAACACAAACGTTCCTTTAGTTCCTTCACATTTACAACACAAACGTTCCTATAGTACCTTCACATTTACAACACAAACGTTCCTTTAGTACCTTCACATTTACAACACAAACGTTCCTTTAGTACCTTCACATTTACAACACAAACGTTCCTTTAGTTCCTTCACATTTACAACACAAACGTTCCTTTAGTACCTTCACATTTACAACACAAACGTTCCTTTAGTACCTTCACATTTACAACACAAACGTTCCTTTAGTACCTTCACATTTACAACACAAACGTTCCTTTAGTACCTTCACATTTACAACACAAACGTTCCTTTAGTTCCTTCACATTTACAACACAAACGTTCCTTTAGTACCTTCACATTTACAACACAAACGTTCCTTTAGTACCTTCACATTTACAACACAAACGTTCCTTTAGTTCCTTCACATTTACAACACAAACGTTCCTTTAGTTCCTTCACTGTTACAACACAAACGTTCCTTTAGTTCCTTCACATTTACAACACAAACGTTCCTTTAGTACCTTCACATTTACAACACAAACGTTCCTTTAGTACCTTCACTGTTACAACACAAACGTTCCTTTAGTACCTTCACATTTACAACACAAACGTTCCTTTAGTACCTTCACTGTTACAACACAAACGTTCCTTTAGTTCCTTCACATTTACAACACAAACGTTCCTTTAGTACCTTCACTGTTACAACACAAACGTTCCTTTAGTTCCTTCACATTTACAACACAAACGTTCCTTTAGTACCTTCACATTTACAACCCACACGTTCCTTTAGTTCCTTCACAGTTACAACACAAACGTTCCTTTAGTTCCTTCACATTTACAACCCAAACGTTCCTTTAGTACCTTCACATTTACAACACAAACGTTCCTTTAGTACCTTCACATTTACAACACAAACGTTCCTTTAGTACCTTCACATTTACAACACAAACGTTCCTTTAGTACCTTCACTGTTACAACACAAACGTTCCTTTAGTTCCTTCACTGTTACAACACAAACGTTCCTTTAGTTCCTTCACATTTACAACACAAACGTTCCTTTAGTTCCTTCACTGTTACAACACAAACGTTCCTTTAGTTCCTTCACTGTTACAACACAAACGTTCCTTTAGTTCCTTCACTGTTACAACACAAACGTTCCTTTAGTTCCTTCACATTTACAACACAAACGTTCCTTTAGTTCCTTCACATTTACAACACAAACGTTCCTTTAGTTCCTTCACATTTACAACACAAACGTTCCTTTAGTTCCTTCTTTTAGTCGAGTTTAGTTCAGAAACAATAATTACATACATAAACAATAAACAACTCTAACATTGTAGCTCCATCATAACTTTATTCATCTAATTTAAGCCTAAATATGTTAAAATGTAAGCAAGTAGCTTTCTACTGTGTTTGTTTATGTTCATTAACATTCATTCATGAAAACAATTTAATAATTCAAATCAAACAGAACTCAAAGTGTTTCATGTTTGTGTTTCTAGAAGTCGTACGTGCGATGACCTTTGTGATCGATCAGGGTATGGCTATGTACTGGGGAACGTCCCGCTGGAACGCTGTGGAGATCATGGTAAAGCAGAACAGAGAACCTCAGTAGAACCCCACTGGGACCTCAGTAGAACCTTAGTTGGATCTTAGTAGGACCTCAGTAGAACCTCAGTGGAACCCCAGTAGTTCCCCAGTATAACCTCTAGTAAGACCTCAATAGGATCCTTATTGAAACCTCAGTAGGACCTTAGTGGAACCTGAGTAGAACCTCGTTAGGACCTTAGTGGAACTTCACTAGGATATCAGTAGAACCTCAGTAGAACCTGAATTGAACATCAGTAGAACCCCAGTAGAGCCTGAATTGAACATCAATAGAACCCCAGCAGAGCCTCAGTAGGACCTGAATTGGACATACGTAAAACCCCAGTAGAACCTGAATTGAACATCAATAGAACCCCAGTAGAACCTGAATTGAACCTCAGTAAAACCCCAGTAGAATCTGAATTGAACCTCAGTAAAACCCCAGTAGAATCTGAATTGAACATTAGTAGAACCCCAGTAGAACCCAAGTAGAACCTGAATTGAACCCCAGTAAAGCCCCAGTAGAACCTGAATTGAACATCAGTAGAACCCCAGTAGAGCCCCAGTAGAACCTGAATTGAACATCAGTAGAACCCCAGTAGAGCCCCAGTAGAACCTGAATTGAACATCAGTAGAACCCCAGTAGAGCCCCAGTAGAACCTGAATTGAACATCAGTAGAACCCCAGTAGAGCCCCAGTAGAACCTGAATTGAACATCAGTAGAACCCCAGTAGAGCCCCAGTAGAACCTGAATTGAACATCAGTAGAACCCCAGTAGAGCCCCAGTAGAACCTGAATTGAACATCAGTAGAACCCCAGTAGAGCCCCAGTAGAACCTGAATTGAACATCAGTAGAACCCCAGTAGAGCCCCAGTAGAACCTGAATTGAACATCAGTAGAACCCCAGTAGAGCCCCAGTAGAACCTGAATTGAACCCCAGTAGAGCCCCAGTAGAAACTGAATTGAACATCAGTAGAACCCCAGTAGAGCCCCAGTAGAACCTGAATTGAACATCAGTAGAACCCCAGTAGAGCCCCAGTAGAACCTGAATTGAACATCAGTAGAACCCCAGTAGAGCCCCAGTAGAACCTGAATTGAACATCAGTAGAACCCCAGTAGAGCCCCAGTAGAACCTGAATTGAACATCAGTAGAACCCCAGTAGAGCCCCAGTAGAACCTGAATTGAACATCAGTAGAACCCCAGTAGAGCCCCAGTAGAACCGCAGTAGAAGCTAATGGAGTTAAACTCAATAGAAATGTCCCATCAACATGACTGTGTTTTCCTTTAATAAACACGACCACAAACAGTTGACCTCAGTTTGCAGTAAATAACTACATATAATTATTCATGTGTTCATAAAAACGTGTTGACATTTCTCATAATTATCTAACGACGGTTTAATTTCTTTGAATCTAGTTTTTACTCTTTTTAATCCCTCATTCCTTTATTGTTTTGTAAAGTTCAAGAGCTTCATTCAGCATCAAACTCACCTGTCTGTCTCTCTGTCTCACCTGTCTCACCTGTCTGTCCTATAGGAGGTGTATTCACCTGTCTGTCTGTCTCACCTGTCTGTCCTATATAGGAGGTGTACTCACCTGTCTGTCTGTCTCACCTGTCTGTCCTATAGGAGGCGTACTCACCTGTCTGTCTGTCCTATAGGAGGCGTACTCACCTGTCTGTCTGTTTACCTGTCTGTCCTATAGGAGGCGTACACACCTGTCTGTCTGTTTACCTGTCTGTCCTATAGGAGGCGTACACACCTGTCTGTCTGTTTACCTGTCTGTCCTATAGGAGGCGTACACACCTGTCTGTCTGTTTACCTGTCTGTCCTATAGGAGGCGTACTCACCTGTCTGTCTGTTTACCTGTCTGTCCTATAGGAGGCGTACTCACCTGTCTGTCTGTTTACCTGTCTGTCCTATAGGAGGCGTACTCACCTGTCTGTCTGTTTACCTGTCTGTCCTATAGGAGGCGTACTCAGTAGCCCGACAGTTTAACCTGGTTCCTCCGGTGTGTGAACAAGCCGAGTATCATTACTTCCAGAGAGACAAAGTAGAACTTCAGCTGCCGGAACTTTACCACAAGATAGGTACACACACACACACACACACACACACACACACAATTTCACAATTTCCCCCTGTCACCAGTCTTTGTGCTAAGCTAGGCTAGCAGTCTTTGTGCTAAGCTAGGCTAGCAGTGTCCCCCCTGTTTAAGTAACTGAGGCCAGGGTTACTGTAGTAGTCCACGTCTAACTAAGGCCTGGGTTACTGTAGTGGTCCAGGTCTAACTAAGGCCTGGGTTACTGTAGTAGTCCAGGTCTAACTAAGGCCTGGGTTACTGTAGTAGTCCAGGTCTAACTAAGGCCTGGGTTACTGTAGTAGTCCAGGTCTAACTAAGGCCTGGGTTACTGTAGTAGTCCAGGTCTAACTAAGGCCTGGGTTACTGTTGTGGTCCAGGTCTAACTAAGGCCTGGGTTAATGTAGTGGTCCAGGTTTAACTAAGGCCTGGGTTACTGTAGTGGTCCAGGTCTAACTAAGGCCTGGGTTACTGTTGTGGTCCAGGTCTAACTAAGGCCTGGGTTAATGTAGTGGTCCAGGTTTAACTAAGGCCTGGGTTACTGTAGTGGTCCAGGTCTAACTAAGGCCTGGGTTACTGTTGTGGTCCAGGTCTAACTAAGGCCTGGGTTAATGTAGTGGTCCATGTCTAACTAAGGCCTGGGTTAATGTAGTGGTCCAGGTTTAACTAAGGCCTGGGTTAATGTAGTGGTCCAGGTTTAACTAAGGCCTGGGTTACTGTAGTAGTCCAGGTCTAACTAAGGCCTGGGTTACTGTTGTGGTCCAGGTCTAACTAAGGCCTGGGTTACTGTAGTGGTCCAGGTTTAACTAAGGCCTGGGTTAATGTAGTGGTCCAGGTTTAACTAAGGCCTGGGTTACTGTAGTAGTCCAGGTCTAACTAAGGCCTGGGTTAATGTAGTGGTCCATGTCTAACTAAGGCCTGGGTTAATGTAGTGGTCCAGGTTTAACTAAGGCCTGGGTTAATGTAGTGGTCCAGGTTTAACTAAGGCCTGGGTTACTGTAGTAGTCCAGGTCTAACTAAGGCCTGGGTTACTGTTGTGGTCCAGGTCTAACTAAGGCCTGGGTTAATGTAGTGGTCCAGGTCTAACTAAGGCCTGGGTTACTGTAGTGGTCCAGGTCTAACTAAGGCCTGGGTTAATGTGGTGGTCCAGGTCTAACTAAGGCCTGGGTTAATGTAGTGGTCCAGGTCTAACTAAGGCCTGGGTTACTGTTGTGGTCCAGGTCTAACTAAGGCCTGGGTTAATGTGGTGGTCCAGGTCTAACTAAGGCCTGGGTTACTGTTGTGGTCCAGGTCTAACTAAGGCCTGGGTTAATGTGGTGGTCCAGGTCTAACTAAGGCCTGGGTTAATGTAGTGGTCCAGGTCTACACGTGGACCGGGTACTGTGGTGGTCCAGGTCTACATGTGGACTGGGTACTGTAGTGGTCCAGGTCTACACGTGGACCGGGTACTGTGGTGGTCCAGGTCTACACGTGGACCGGGTACTGTGGTGGTCCAGGTCTACACGTGGACCGGGTACTGTAGTGGTCCAGGTCTACATGTGGACCGGGTACTGTAGTGGTCCAGGTCTACACGTGGACCGGGTACTGTAGTGGTCCAGGTCTACACGTGGACCGGGTACTGTAGTGGTCCAGGTCTACACGTGGACCGGGTACTGTGGTGGTCCAGGTCTACACGTGGACCGGGTACTGTAGTGGTCCAGGTCTACATGTGGACTGGGTACTGTAGTGGTCCAGGTCTACACGTGGACTGGGTACTGTAGTGGTCCAGGTCTACACGTGGACCGGGTACTGTGGTGGTCCAGGTCTACACGTGGACCGGGTACTGTGGTGGTCCAGGTCTACACGTGGACCGGGTACTGTAGTGGTCCAGGTCTACATGTGGACCGGGTACTGTAGTGGTCCAGGTCTACACGTGGACCGGGTACTGTACTGTCTGCCTGTCCCTCAGGTGTCGGAGCCATGACTTGGTCCCCGTTAGCTTGCGGTCTGCTGACGGGGAAGTACAACGAGGGGGTCCCCGAGAGCTCCAGGGCCGCCATGAAGGTCCACACACACACACACACACACACACACACACACACACACACACACACACACACACACACACACACACACCTGAATATTATGCTGTACCTTAATGTTAAGCATACCTGAATATTATGCTATACCTGAAAGTTAAGCCATACCTTAATATTAATCTATATCTTAATGTTAAACTATACCTTAATGTTAAGCTATACCTTAATGTTAATCTATACCTTAATGTTAAGGTATACCTGAATGTTAAGCTATACCTTAATGTTAAGCTATACCTTAATGTTAAACTATACCTTAATGTTAATCTATACCTTAATGTTAAGCTATATCTTCATGTTAAACTATACCTTAATGTTAAACTATACCTGAATGTTAAGCTATATCTTCATGTTAAACTATACCTTAATGTTAAACTATACCTGAATGTTAAGCTATACCTTAATGTTAAGGTATACCTAAATGTTAAGCTATATCTTCATGTTAAACTATACCTTAATGTTAAACTATACCTTAATGTTAATCTATACTTTAATGTTAAGCTATACCTTAATGTTAAACTATACCTGAATGTTAAACTATACCTTAATGTTAAGCTATACCTTAATGTTAAGCTGTACCTTAATGTTAATCTATACCTTAATGTTAAGCTATACCTTAATGTTAAGCTGTACCTTAATGTTAAGCTATACCTTAATGTTAATCTATACCTTAATGTTAAGCTATACCTTAATGTTAATCTATACCTTAATGTTAAGCTATACCTTAATGTTAATCTATACCTTAATGTTAAGCTATACCTTAATGTTAAACTATACCTTAATGTTAAGCTATACCTTAATGTTAAGCTATACAGAGATGAACACAGCAACCGAAAGATGCCTTCACTGGATACAGTAGTCACAGAAAAAATTACTTCCTGTTAGTTCACCTCGTTCTGATTTATATATATATTCATAAATATATATTCATGTAGAAATGTGTGTGTAGCTGCATCCTTTGTTCTTTTTATGTCTGCCTGCCTGTGGTAATACATTACTACTGGTTTAGATATGTTTATAAATAAGCTGTATTATTATCAACCACACAACATATGTTTTAGATCTAACATGAGGCTAATAGTCAACAATCCAGCGTTAAGTATTGAACTACACATAAATAATAATGTTCTACAACACGTGGTGTTTGCTGTCAGATCTAAGAGCCAATCAGCTCTCTGATGTGGGACAGCCAGGCGTTTCCCATCATGCACTGGGCCACGCAGTCGGTGGAGAGCTACTGCGGCGCCTGGCTCTGAAATCGGTGGCCGCCTCGCTCTCATGAGATTATCGTTGACCACGTGTGCATGACGTCAGAGCAAGTCGGAAACAAATCTACCCAGCATGCATTGTGCGCTGATCGCCGGTGATCGATTCTGATCAGAACTGGCGTGTGTGTGTGCATGTGTGTGTGTGTGTGTGTGTGTGTGTGTGTGTGTGTGTGTGTGTGTGTAGGGGTATGCGTGGCTGAAGGACCGCCTCCACACTGATGAGGGGAAGAAGCAGCTCACTAAGATCAAAGAGCTCCTCCTGCTGGCCGACGGACTGAACTGCACTGCTGCTCAACTCGCTATAGGTGCTGTCTGTCTCACCACCTGTCTGTCTGTCTGACCACCTGTCTGTCTGTCTGACCACCTGTCTGTCTGACCACCTGTCTGTCTGTCTGACCACCTGTCTGTCTGTCTCACCGTCTGTCTGTCTGTCTCACCACCTGTCTGTCTCACCACCTGTCTGTCTCACCACCTGTCTGTCTGTCTCACCACCTGTCTGTCTCACCACCTGTCTGTCTGACCGCCTGTCTGTCTGTCTCACCACCTGTCTGTCTCACCACCTGTCTGTCTCACCGTCTGTCTGTCTGTCTGTCTCACCACCTGTCTGTCTCACCACCCGTCTGTCTGTCTCACCACCTGTCTGTCTGTCTCACCACCTGTCTGTCTCACCACCTGTCTGTCTGTCTCACCACCTGTCTGTCTCACCACCTGTCTGTCTCACCACCCGTCTGTCTGTCTCACCACCCGTCTGTCTGTCTCACCACCTGTCTGTCTCACCACCTGTCTGTCTGTCTCACCACCTGTCTGTCTCACCACCTGTCTGTCTGTCTCACCGTCTGTCTGTCTGTCTGTCTCACCACCTGTCTGTCTGTCTCACCACCTGTCTGTCTGTCTCACCACCCGTCTGTCTGTCTCACCACCTGTCTGTCTGTCTCACCGTCTGTCTGTCTGTCTGTCTCACCACCTGTCTGTCTCACCACCTGTCTGTCTGTCTCACCACCTGTCTGTCTGTCTCACCACCCGTCTGTCTGTCTCACCACCTGTCTGTCTGTCTCACCACCTGTCTGTCTCACCACCTGTCTGTCTGTCTCACCACCTGTCTGTCTGACCACCTGTCTGTCTCACCGTCTGTCTGTCTGTCTGTCTCACCACCTGTCTGTCTCACCACCTGTCTGTCTCACCACCTGTCTGTCTGTCTCACCGTCTGTCTGTCTGTCTGTCTCACCACCTGTCTGTCTCACCACCTGTCTGTCTGTCTCACCACCTGTCTGTCTGTCTCACCACCCGTCTGTCTGTCTCACCACCTGTCTGTCTGTCTCACCGTCTGTCTGTCTGTCTGTCTCACCACCTGTCTGTCTCACCACCTGTCTGTCTGTCTCACCACCTGTCTGTCTGTCTCACCACCCGTCTGTCTGTCTCACCACCTGTCTGTCTGTCTCACCACCTGTCTGTCTCACCACCTGTCTGTCTGTCTCACCACCTGTCTGTCTGACCACCTGTCTGTCTCACCACCTGTCTGTCTGTCTCACCACCCGTCTGTCTGTCTCACCACCTGTCTGTCTGTCTCACCACCTGTCTGTCTCACCACCTGTCTGTCTGTCTCACCACCTGTCTGTCTGACCACCTGTCTGTCTCACCGTCTGTCTGTCTGTCTGTCTCACCACCTGTCTGTCTCACCACCTGTCTGTCTCTCAGCGTGGTGTCTCCGTAGTGAAGGCGTCAGCTCGGTTCTGCTTGGAGTCTCCAACACGGAACAGCTGCTGGAGAACCTCGGTTCTATCAGGGTGCGTTCTCTCAGATGCTGCACTTCCTCTACGGCGTTCTGGTCTCCGCCTACATTCATGTGTTCACTCGCTTCCAGGTTCTGTCTCAGCTGACTCCGCCCCTCATCGCAGAGATGGACGCCATGCTCGGAAACAAGCCACGGAGCGGCAAGAAGGAGGCGACGAGCTGAGGAAGGGAGGGAGGGAGGACGAGGAGGGAGGGAGGGAGGGAGGGAGGACGAGGAGGAAGGGAGGAAGGGAGGGAGGGAGGACGAGGAGGAAGGGAGGGAGGGAGGGAGGGAGGACGAGGAGGAAGGGAGGGAGGGAGGACGAGGAGGGAGGGAGGGAGGGAGGGAGGGAGGGAGGGAGGGAGGACGAGGAGGAAGGGAGGGAGGGAGGACGAGGAGGAAGGGAGGGAGGACAGGGAGGGAGGGAGGGAGGGAGGGAGGGAGGGAGGGAGGGAGGGAGGGAGGACGAGGAGGGAGGGAGGGAGGAAGGGAGGGAGGACGAGGAGGGAGGGAGGGAGGAAGGGAGGACGAGGAGGGAGGGAGGGAGGAAGGGAGGGAGGACGAGGAGGAAGGGAGGGAGGGAGGACGAGGAGGGAGGAAGGGAGGGAGGACAGGGAGGGAGGGAGGGAGGGAGGGAGGGAGGGAGGGAGGGAGGGAGGGAGGAAGGGAGGACGAGGAGGGAGGGAGGGAGGAAGGGAGGGAGGAAGGGAGGACGAGGAGGAAGGGAGGGAGGGAGGACGAGGAGGGAGGAAGGGAGGGAGGACGAGGAGGAAGGGAGGGAGGGAGGACGAGGAGGGAGGAAGGGAGGGAGGACGAGGAGGGAGGGAGGGAGGGAGGGAGGGAGGGAGGGAGGATGAGGAGGAAGGGAGGGAGAAAGGGAGGACGAGGAGGAAGGGAGGGAGGGAGGACGAGGAGGGAGGAAGGGAGGGAGGACGAGGAGGGAGGGAGGGAGGGAGGGAGGGAGGGAGGGAGGAAGGGAGGACGAGGAGGAAGGGAGGGAGGGAGGACGAGGAGGGAGGAAGGGAGGGAGGACGAGGAGGAAGGGAGGGAGGGAGGACGAGGAGGGAGGAAGGGAGGGAGGACGAGGAGGGAGGGAGGGAGGGAGGGAGGGAGGGAGGGAGGATGAGGAGGAAGGGAGGGAGAAAGGGAGCGAGGGAGACATATATTACATATATTATTAATATTAAGTATTAACAGTCTAAGTATTTATTAACATTTAACAAAGTATTAACTATCTAAATGATATTAATAGATGCTTTACTAAGTATTTATTAACATTTAACAAAGTATTAACTATCTAAATGATATTAATAGATGCTTTACTAAGTATTTATTAACATTTAACAAAGTATTAACTATCTAAATGATATTAATAGATGCTTTACTAAGTATTTATTAACCAATTGAATGTTAATAAATGGTTTACAAACTATTTCCAAAATGTCACAAATATCTGGATCGTTTGTGTGCAGCGATTTTTATTAACTATCAACTTACTTTTTATCAATGATGGTTATTATAAAGTGTTCACGAAAGAAGGACACAAGGAAGGACTATGAGGAGGAGGCGAGGAAGGAGTGAAGGACACTAAGCGAAAGAAGGACACAAGGAAGGACTATGAGGAGGCGAGGAAGGAGTGAAGGACACTAAGCGAAAGAAGGACACAAGGAAGGACTATGAGGAGGCGAGGAAGGAGTGAAGGACACTAAGCGAAAGAAGGACACAAGGAAGGACTATGAGGAGGAGACAAGGAAGGAGTGAAGGACACTAAGCGAAAGAAGGACACAAGGAAGGACTATGAGGAGGAGGCGAGGAAGGAGTGAAGGACACTAAGCGAAAGAAGGACACAAGGAAGGACTATGAGGAGGAGACAAGGAAGGAGTGAAGGACACTAAGCGAAAGAAGGACACAAGGAAGGACTATGAGGAGGAGACAAGGAAGGAGTGAAGGACACTAAGCGAAAGAAGGACACAAGGAAGGACTATGAGGAGGCGAGGAAGGAGTGAAGGACACTAAGCGAAAGAAGGACACAAGGAAGGACTATGAGGAGGCGAGGAAGGAGTGAAGGACACTAAGCGAAAGAAGGACACAAGGAAGGACTATGAGGAGGAGACAAGGAAGGAGTGAAGGACACTAAGCGAAAGAAGGACACAAGGAAGGACTATGAGGAGGAGACAAGGAAGGAGTGAAGGACACTAAGCGAAAGAAGGACACAAGGAAGGACTATGAGGAGGAGACAAGGAAGGAGTGAAGGACACTAAGCGAAAGAAGGACACAAGGAAGGACTATGAGGAGGAGACAAGGAAGGAGTGAAGGACACTAAGCGAAAGAAGGACTTTTGATGAATTCATATTTATTCTTTGGGACTCAGTCGTCGTCCCAGAGACAGAAATATATCATGAATATTTATTCTTATTTTAATGATCATATTGGTGCAGAGCTTCGTGTTTCATACAATAATAACCTTTAACCTTTATATGATGACATGAAGAATTAAATTAAGCTTATTTTGAGATCAAATGAATTCAATATTATCTCTACATTTATATTTTATTTATTTAAGTTTCTTAGGTGAGAAAGGTATTTTATTGTGAAAGGTATTATTTTGTTCCTTTATATATAGTTTATTGAACTAATATAGTCAGAAACCTTTAAAGTCAAAACACTGTGATAATTACACATTATATATTTATATGTCTATATATAAATATGTATTTATAAATAAAATATATAAATATATTTAAAAAAAATACATATACATTTATTTCTTAACCTCCAATTTTGAAATTTAAAACAGCGTGAGAGAATTAAAAAGATATATAAAAAGATTGGAGGTTAATATATATATATATATATATATATATATATATATATATATATAAGTTATATATATATATATATATAAGTTATATATATATAAGTTATATATATAAGTTTTTTTTAATTCTCTCACGCTTTTGTGAATTTCAAAGTAAGAGTCTGCTGACCTGATGTCACCATGTCAGCTCACCTGTATCTTTAAGAGTTTATATTTAAGAGTATATTTATGAATATGAATCTATATTTTATGAATGCAGTAACTGTAGTTCTTTAGAATCATTAAACCTCAGACATGTATATGTTTTATTATCATTTATTGTTGGACTTTCATTTAAAAATGTATATGAAACATCACATTGAACTAAAAGAAGGAACATAATGTTTCTATCATTTACTGAAAAAATATGTATAAAATATGTATTTTTATATATATTTTTATGACTTTAAATATGATGCAGATCTTAACATGTATATTATGATCATATCATCATTATTGCAATAATTATTATTATTGTTTTTAATATCCTTATATTATCAATACCAGCTAATATTTTCATTTCAAATGTTTGTCTTTTTAAATGTTTGTCTTTTTAAAATGATGCAAAGCAGCGAATACGTTCTGTGAGTTTATCCCTTTAAGATCCTGCCCAGGTGCATTCTGGGAGGTCACATGGCTTTGGCCCCCTGATGTAAACGGCGCTACTGGAGAATGTTAATAAAGTTATTAAAAATCCATATTCATCAGTTTGGGTGTGTGGAGATGAAAATATATATATATATATATATATATATATATATATATATATATATATATTAATCAGTTGTGTGAAAAAGTGCATGCCTCCTTCCTGATTTCTTATCTTTTTGCATGTTTGTCACACTGAAATGTTTCAGATCAAACATTTAAATATTAGACAAAGATAACACAAGTAAACACAAAATGCAGTTTTTAAATGAAGGTTTTTATTATTACGGTAAAAAAAATCCAAACCTGCATGTCCCTGTGTGAACAAGTGATTTCCCCGGTTAAGACATACATTAACTGGTTCATCACATCTTTGGGAAGCTGAGTTCAGTTTCTCTAGCCACACGCAGGCCTGACTACTATGGAGGACCGGAAATGACTTCATTATAAATAAATGCAGGAATAAATACAGGAATAAATAAATACATAAATGTATAAATAAATAAATAAATACAGGAATAAATAAATAAATGCTTAAATAAATGTATAAATAAATAAATAAATACAGGAATATATCAATATAAGTTATACCTAAACAGGACATCATTAAATAAATCTATTTCTACATTTCTGTATTTATTAATTTCTTCATTTATTTATTTCTGTATTTATGTGTCCTTGTATGCAAATGAGCTGGGCGGTCTGAACCTCTGTCTAAAGCATGATTGGTCACAGGAGTGTGATGCTCCTGCTATGTTGTGCTCTCCTACTTCTGCCTTCACATGTTGTTGAAGTTGGCAAGCTCAGCTAACGGTTAGCTCAGCTAACCGTTAGCTGAGCTAACGGTTAGCTGAGCTAACCGTTAGCTCAGGCTGGATAAAGTGAGCTCAGCTCAATGCCAACATGGATGTGGAAGTTGACCAAACAGTGTTCGACCGTCTGGAAGAAGCTGCCCGCCTACTGGACATGTTCTCAGGACCAGAGGAGGTGACGTCCATCGTACATTTTACCTCCAAACATTATCGAAGCACATCTACTTTGGGGACATGGCGATGGGACATGGCGCTGGGGACATGGCGCTGGGGACATGGCGCTGGGACATGGCGATGGGACATGGCGCTGGGACATGGCGCTGGGACATGGCGCTGGGACATGGCGCTGGGACATGGCGCTGGGACATGGCGCTGGGACATGGCGCTGGGACATGGCGCTGGGGACATGGCGCTGGGACATGGTGCTGGGGACATGGCGATGGGGACATGGTGCTGGGACATGGCGATGGGACATGGTGCTGGGGACATGGTGCTGGGGACATGGCGCTGGGACATGGCGCTGGGGACATGGCGCTGGGGACATGGCTCTGGGACATGGCGCTGGGACATGGTGCTGGGGACATGGTGCTGGGGACATGGTGCTGGGGGCATGGTGCTGGGGACATGGTGCTGGGGGCATGGTGCTGGGGACATGGCGCTTGGACATGGCGATGGGGACATGGCGATGGGGACATGGCGCTGGGACATGGCGATGGGACATGGTGCTGGGACATGGTGCTGGGGACATGGCGCTTGGACATGGCGCTGGGGAAATGGCGCTGGGGACATGGCGCTGGGTCATGGCCTTGGGGACATGTCCCTGGGGACATGTCCCTGGGGACATGTCCTTGGGGACATGGCGCTGGGGACATGGCGCTGGGACATGGCCTTGGGGGACATGGCGCTGGGACATGGCCTTGGGGGACATGGCCTTGGGGGACATGGCGCTGGGTCATGGCCTTGGGGACATGGCCTTGGGGGACATGTCCCGGGGCCATGTCCCCGGGGCCATGTCCCCAAGGACATGTCCCCGGGGACATGGCCCCGGGACATGGCGCTGGGGACATGTCCTTGGGGACACGTCCTTGGGGACATGGCCTTGGGGACATGGCCTTGGGGACACATCCTTGGGGACATGGCCCTGGTGGTCGGAGTGCGGTATGAAATAAGGTCATGTCAAGTGTGTTTCTTCTGGTTTCATGTCCTGTCTTTTTAAAGCGGCAGTATGTCTGTTGGTAAATTCCGTAATGTGTGTCGATGATAAAGTTAAAGACCTAAAGGCTGTGAGGAGGAACTTCAGGATTCGTTATCATGAAGTGGTTTTAATAAAGAACATAGAGTCGTGATAGAGGGTTCCTGTTGTCTGTTGATGTATTTCTACAGCACTCAGCTGGGTTTGACTAACGGCCTGAAGCACATCCGAGGTTTGGCTTCAGATCATCTCACTTTTAAACGGCTGTACGACAGACCAACACACATCTGGGGTCATTGTGTTCTGGTTGTGAGTCGGTGACATTTCTTGTGTTGTCTCTTTGAGGATCAGAGTCCAGATCTACTGACTCCATTAGAGGACAACGGTTTGGATGAAGCTGTGACTCAAATTCTGCGGCAACGTCCCAACACTGGATGAAGATGGTGGTTGGGCATACGAATACGAAGTACGGGTTATTTACCTTCATGCTGCAACCTTTCCCCTAGTTTACTTGCTGATTTCCTCACAATTTGGTAAAAGGTAGATTTTGTGCTACTTTAGAATTTACTGTAAGATTGGGGGATGTTTTACTTTTGTCCAGTGCACCATATTTGTGCATTGTTTTTCATAGTATGATAAGGAACCCTGGTGGGGTTTTGGTTCGCACCCTTCAGCTGAACCCAAGAAGACGCCGGCGGTACTCTGTACCAGCCCCAAGCAGCTTATGGCACATTGACGGAAATCATAAACTGATAAGGTATCAAACAAACATAAACCATATCAAGCATTGTTCAAACATTCACTTCAGTGTAGATGTCAGTACTTTAGGAAACGTACTACCAGTATACTGTCTATCCAGAGAGTTACAAAGAGAAGCCCATGTACCATTCTAATGACCCATCAGCATCAGCAGTCCATGATGAGGAAGCCATGAGAGCACATTACTACCAGCTGTACCTGGCGTGTGCCAGTATCAGCATTAAGAGTAAAGCTGGTTGGTTCTTTGAACTTTTAGGGCTTTTTAAGTGGTCTGTATGCACAGGTCAGTTAGAAAATGAAACTTTCTCTCCAGGATTGGTTTACAGTGACGTTTAGTGGTGCTGATATTGGTGTTTGCTCATACCTTTCTTTTTCAGATGGCGTGTTGTTGTGCGTGGGGTATTGGCGGCTTTAGTCGGTTAATCCTGTTCTTGACAACAACCGAGCAGCAACAGTGTTGAGAAGCCTCGGTGAAGCGGTGTGCCGTCTCTGTGAGGGCAGATCAATGTCCACATGGTGGACAGAGGCTGAACAGGAGCGTCTATAAGCAAGGACCATGATCATCCATTCCAACATGTATGAACACTGTAAAAGATCGCAAGACAAACCTTCTTCATTCCATGTTAATACACTGCCACTAATTGAACTGTAAAGAGTTTTAAACTGATCAGCTAATACTCCAACAGTGCTAACCCTAGACTAACCTTCTATTTCTATTCTGAAGTCTGAAGAAGAGCTTTGCTGAAGTAGATTTTAAATGGCACGCAGCCATCTTATCCTTTTTTAAGAGATTAATACAAATATTTGTAATAAACATTGTAGGCAGACTAAATGATTTCCCTCCCCATCAGAATTGAAAGGCTCTGGAGAGACGTTCACACCATCGTCACCCACCTTGAGAGAGAAGGCCTTCTCGATCCTGACGATGAAATCCATCTCTATGCTCTGCTGCTTTGTACCACTACAGAACAGCTTCAGTTCCTCTGGGACGGCTGGACCGGCCACAGCCTGCTGGAAGCCATGACAGCAGGACCCAATACAGGTTGGATGTATCCAGTCATCTTAGTTTGATCTTCCTTTCCTACATGGACATGGTCAACCTGAACCCCACGTGATCCAACATTACACAAAGTCTTTCATATGAATAATGAAGGGAAGTTCATTCCATGATGTAGCCAGCAGAGGCCTGGACATGTGGATTATCTTTAGTCTGCATAGCATGAGCTGAAATGTTGTGCTGAAGGAGCAGTGTTTTAGAGAGATCATTATTGTAATGGGAAATGTAATAATGCCCTAATGTTTTATAAGTTTAAACATCTAACGCTAATCATAAGTCTAAGAATAAGTAATAAGTAAGAATGTTACTTCTTACTTACTGACTATGTAATCTTTGCATGAGAAAAACAGAAGGCAGACAGAAGGCAGTTCTGCAGACATGCTGACCATAATAAATGAAACATTACTTTTGGCTGAACAGACTCTCTTAACTGCAGGTTGACATGCAGTTAGGACTGGACTGCACTGGACTGGACTGGACTGCACTGGACTAGACTAGACTAGACTAGACTAGACTAGACTAGACTGGGCTGGACTAGACTGGACTAGACTAGACTAGACTAGACTGGGCTGGGCTGGACTGCACTGGGCTGGACTAGACTGCACTAGACTGGACTAGACTAGACTGGACTAGACTGCATTGGACTGGACTAGACTGCACTAGACTGGACTGGACTGGACTGGACTAGACTGCACTAGACTGGACTGGACTGGACTAGACTGCACTAGACTGGACTGGACTGGACTAGACTAGACTGCACTAGACTGGACTAGACTGGACTAGACTGGACTAGACTGGACTGGACTGGACTGCACTGCACTGGGCCGTGTGGTCATCGTCGGCCTGGTGTTGTGGCCCTGAGGTGCAGCTGCAACGTGCACTACCTGAGCAGGAGGTTGAGCATCTTCCAGACCCTGATGGCCCCCTGGCCAATGTGCTGGATGTCTTTGTTCAGCCTCCAGTAAATGTCCGTCACCAGCTGTAGTTTAAATAAACGCTCTGATTAAGCACAGTTCTGAAACCAGTGTTGAATTGCATTCTTATTTCCTGAACTCCTTTGTTTCAGTAAAAAGCTTAACACAGGTAATGCCAGCACTGTTTTCATAAACAGGCTTTACTGAACTTTAACAGGTTCTTTTATAGACATTTCAAATGACACTGACAATCTGAATGCTACGTCTCCTTTTGGTGAAAGTGAAAATATTTGAACTTATATTTTACAAAGAAACAGGAAAACAGATGTTCTTACAGTTAACTAAAGACTGTCAACGTACAGAACATTAATATATAGATCTATACACACACACAGATGTCCATGTAAACATGGTTGTGTAACCGCCTTGTACGAGAGGTTACACAACTACTGTAAGTACATGCAGTGTTATTTTGATGTAGTCTCCTTAGAACCCAGAGTCATTGCTGCAAATAGCAGCAAGAAGGGCTCTTTGTTAGTTGCAGTACTCTTTGAATGTCCCGGAGCTTTCAGCTGGTGGAAGTTGCTCTCCACCACGTTAAGATCCAGCTGGTGTCTGGGAAGCACCTTCCATCCCATCCAGAACTGCATTAGTTTCCCAAGGATGCAAAAAAGAAAAGTCAATATTTATTTAATTGCTGAGAAGGATTTTGTTACATCCACCATAAATGTGAAAAATAATGACTTTACTTAATTTGTGCTTTGGGTTGTTAGTGTAGCTGAGAATTCATAGTTAAAAAGAGAAGTAGAGGAAACCCAACTGACTCAGATAAATAACCTTTGGGGAACTATTCAAAGTTTCTATTAATTTACCGTTCTCAATAAATGTGCGAAGGAATCCTGATCCGACACGTATCCTCCAAAGAGACTTCACGTCTTCTTCTCCAACACCGTCTGACGGGTTGATGTTATACTATCAGTTAACACTCAAAACAAACAACAGAATAGAAAGCACAATAAAACAGCAGGAAGGAAAATGAGACATTTTCAATTCTAATAATAAAACTTTAATTAAAATCAGGGCATTGTTGTTATTTTAACGAACCATAAATCGTAAAACATGTTTTGAATTGGTTCCCTTCCTTTTAGGCAGCAATTAAGGTCATTTCATTTCTATGAAGCTAAACTTGCAAAGACTTCAGGAACCATGTTGAGCAGTTCTTGTGCAGTGATGTAGGTTTAACTTAAAGAGGGATCAAATCATTTCCCTGCAGCGTTTCACGTCTCACAAGCTTTATGTTTATTGTAATGAACTGAAACCGATGGCCGCCACAGAGTAGAAGACGACCGTCATTTCTGAGAGCGTCATCTGTGTGAGTTCAGAGGCGTGTCTCTGCTGAGCAGCAAGGGGTCACTGCCCTGTGTGCGCTCTGCAGAGAGGAGGGCATTGGGTCTTCCTCTCAGATCCGTGTCTCTTAACCCTCTTCCTGTAACTTGAGCTTCTTCCAAGGACCTGCAAAACATTTGCATCACAAAAAAAAGTAAAGCAGTTTACTAATCTTGAACTGGCAATAATTAATAAACTCAACATTCATCTGTGTATTATATAAAAAAGACAACATGTGAACTCTGATGAGTCGGTGTGATCAGTGATCTGTTCAGATCAGAACAGATCACATGTGACTCAGACAACTCATTAATGATGACCTTTTCTTCTGTACCTTCAGCTAATAATGACGATTAGAATAGATTAGAATTCCTGATTCCTCAGGACTTGCATTATATTCAGCGTTGATACAACAAATAGGGACAGGACAATTAGTCACTAACCTTCCATCGCGGTTGATGACACTGATTAAAGCTTGCTCTAAAAACACATTTTAATGATGACATCAGTCACTATAATTGCATATTTTAAAGGAATGTACTTCCGTTTATGGTTTAAATATTGCTTCAGCACCCTGCTGGTTTACATTAGTTAACTATGTGACTGTAGGATTATAAATATCTGAGAAATGTCTGACGTCAGGTGTCACTTTTTTGTATCATTAAAATCTTACTGGAGAAATGTTTTGTACCACTGTGACGGTCTCACAGATGTCTATCATGGCTTCTTCTGGGGATCCTCTGAAGATGCAGGACAGCTGGGCCGAGTCCTCCGAGGCGTGGCCCCCTGTGGAGGAATGAGTGACCACGCAGCCGGCTGGGCCGAGTCCTCCGAGGCGTGGCCCTCTGTGGAGGAATGAATGACCACGCAGCCGGCTGGGCCGAGTCCTCCGAGGCGTGGCCCCCTGTGGAGGAATGAATGACCACGCAGCCGGCTGGGCCGAGTCCTCCGAGGCGTGGCCCCCTGTGGAGGAATGAGTGACCACGCAGCCGGCTGGGCCGAGTCCTCCGAGGCGTGGCCCCCTGTGGAGGAATGAGTGACCACGCAGCCGGCTGGGCCGAGTCCTCCGAGGCGTGGCCCTCTGTGGAGGAATGAGTGACCACGCAGCCGGCTGGGCCGAGTCCTCCGAGGCGTGGCCCTCTGTGGAGGAATGAGTGACCACGCAGCCGGCTGGGCCGAGTCCTCCGAGGCGTGGCCCCCTGTGGAGGAATGAGTGACCACGCAGCCGGCTGGGCCGAGTCCTCCGAGGCGTGGCCCCCTGTGGAGGAATGAGTGACCACGCAGCCGGCTGGGCCGAGTCCTCCGAGGCGTGGCCCCCTGTGGAGGAATGAGTGACCACGCAGCCGGCTGGGCCGAGTCCTCCGAGGCGTGGCCCCCTGTGGAGGAATGAGTGACCACGCAGCCGGCTGGGCCGAGTCCTCCGAGGCGTGGCCCTCTGTGGAGGAATGAGTGACCACGCAGCCGGCTGGGCCGAGTCCTCCGAGGCGTGGCCCTCTGTGGAGGAATGAGTGACCACGCAGCCGGCCAGCAGCAGAGAAACCTCTCCAAAAGGCAACGTGGAGGGAACGAGATGAAAGAAGAGCTCCTCCTGGTACTTCAATTAAAAGAGAAAAAGTGAAAGAACATCAGAAGGGCAGAACGTAAAGGACATAGATATTCAAACTTACATACAGAATTAGTAAGGACACATCAATCAGCCACTGAATACTTCGGGTGATCCTGTAAAAACCGACATGATCGCAGCAGCTTCGTCACATTAGTTTTTAAGGTATTCTCTGGGTAAGTACAGATCCGTGCTGACAACCAGACAAAGAGAATATTCATTTACCAAATTCCATCTCTAAAGCATACTGAAGCTTGGACATGATGGTTGCAAAGGAATGTCGGGTCACGCATCACCAATCACACAGTATGGACACCAGTACATGAATATATTAGTTGTGTGTAACCGTTTACCCTTGAGTGTGCATGTCAAGGGGCCCGCTCAACATTAGCCACCCTATAAAAAGTAAGCGCTGCTTTCCCTGTCCCAGATCCACAGTGAGCTATAATGGTTTCCAGTTGCATGCTGGGTTAAAACGTCTTCTTTCAACACGTTTGCTGCAGCGCTGGGATTGGAAATCATTTTCCAATCTAAACAAAGTTTTGCAATTGTTCAAATTAATACTGGAGGAATTGCTAAGTTGAGAGCAACACTGTACTGCAGTACATGATGTCATGTTTAAAAGATGTAACACACCTGGAGCCTCTCTCCTCAGCGGTGGCACGCAGTCAGGCTCTTTCTGTGGCGACCACCATGTCCGCCTCACCGCTGCTCTGTGCTGGTCTGGGTAAAGAGACGCGGGTTTTGTTATTGGGGCTAGTATATTTTATATTACACATTCACAAAAACCCTGCCACTAGAAAAGAATGGTCGAATAAATAGAATAGAATAAATCTATTAAAATTCAACTTTCCCCCAAGACCAATATTTAGGATCATATTCTCTATATTTGTATGCGTTATTGAAAACAAAGAATTTGGCTTTACAGAGATTGTTGGCATTAACATAACTAATAGTAGAGCCCATAATGAAGACACATCAGAAGTACTTTCTGTTCATAATGGCCCTGCATTTTTACAGTTCTAGCTATAATTGTCTTCTATCCACATTCAACATGCTGTACATCTTTTGGCCGACTCCCAAAGTCTAATGCTTAATGTCTGATGCACGATGTCTTGAGCGCTTGAACAACGTTTTAGTTCTGCAGAGTGAAGGAAAGACTAACTAAACTAAGAGCAATACCTCAGGCATTCGTCAGTGTGAGCCTTGATTCCTGTCAAAGGGAAGTCCTCTCCACATGGCGGTCCAACCAGCTCAGCACTGCACTCTGGAAACATCATTTCAAAATGTAACACAAACTATTATATGAGAATGTTTATAATCTGCTATTTTCATGTGGGAACCACAATCTAAAAGTGAGAATCTTACAGGGTGGAGATCCAGGTTTCTTTGGGTTGGTCGGATGATGTGACCGATCCTAAATGCCTCACATGGTAACCCTCAGCAGGACGTGGCAGGAGGATCAGTTGGCGACTTCGTGTTGTTCCAGCGACTCAAATCCTCCCCTTGTCTGAGGTTTGGATATGCCTCTAAAATAAATTCTCTAAAATCATCTGGATTGGTAAGAGTCCCTGAAAATAGAAAATAATAATGCAACCGATCAAACTTGAACTATAATAAGTTGAATGTTTCTGAAAGGTTACGTCATGCCTTGTCCTAGTCCTGCAGCAGCGAGTCTCTCTCTTCCGGCTGGGACTAAAGACGCATCTCCCCCTCAATGCAACAGAAAGAGTACGGATGACCTCGTGCAGCGGCAGCGGCTCGCCTCCTGGTCCTCGTCCTTCCTCCGTTGTACCGACCAAACATCTTGAAACCTCGGCTGGAACCAAGTGAAGATGGAGCATAAAGTATAATCAGAACAAGAGAAGAAACGTGTTGGCCAACTGAACCCTACACATGACACACAGCATGAGTAATAAATCACTTATTTGGTCTCCACGAGGGATTTAGCATGGAAACATGGTCCCTGCAGAGACCTTCCATCCGCCGGGTGCCTGCCATGTTCTGTGGCCCTGGAGGGGAACCTGGCTTGTTTGCGATTCTTGGTGCTGCAAAAAAAATAAAGAAGCAGTGAATGCCCCATGGCTCCAAGGTTCAGCTTAATGAGTTAGTATGTTGGCACCTTGACCAACAGTGTTTAGCTAAACAACAGCTGCTGCTATGCTGCCTCACGTTAAACGTTCAAACAGAAAGCTGCAGGTCTGCTGCTGGCCTCTTTGATCTTTGACTTCCTCTACATTTATTTGAGTTCTTGTGAGAAGGTCACCCCGACATGCTCCGCGGCGCTCACGAGCCCCCCCCCCGCCCCCCCTTGACACCCCTGCTTTAATTTATCCAGAGCAGAGTTTTGATAAGTTTAAGTTAGAATATCTTTGGATTGCATTTGGTTATACATTGTTTTGTCTGTTTTTGCCTGTTATTCATTTATTTATTCAATTTGATGATTTAAGTTAGTTTGTTAACAAAAATAAATATATAAGGTGAAAATATACTGTGTTCTTTATTTATTACTATAATTTTTATTTCATAAATAATGTTGGTGATAGGTGCCTGTGGTATATTGATCACATTTAGTTATATGGTTGGAAGAAGTACAAATGCTTTTTGGACCTTAGTGAACACGGTCCTGCTTGTGTAACTGTAGCGCGCATGCGCGGGATCTGCGGTGTGTGTTTCGGCTCGGCCGAATAAAGCAACTGACGTTCAAGTGCGTCCGCTTGGTTTATACACCACAGCAAACTGGCGACGAGGATAACAACTGTACGTTCTCGCAGGGTAGGAGACACACGGTGTCAGTACTAGTGGGTACGATGGCCCTGTTCGGGAGAATTGACGAGTTCAAGCCGGAAAATGAACAATGGTCAGCGTACATCGAACGGATGGAACAATTCTTCGAAGCTAACGACGTAGCCGAAGAAAAGCAAGTAGCTACGCTTCTCAGTGTAATGGGTGCGGCTACTTATGGGCTTTTGAGAAATCTGGTGCAGCCCAGGAAGCCAAAAGATAAGACATTGGATGAAATAGTGGCCGTTCTAAAGGAACATTATGAGCCTAAGCCCTTATTAGTGGCTGAAAGGTTTCGTTTTAACCGGTGCAACCAGAAAGCTAACCAGCCGGTAGCTCAGTATGTAGCCGAGTTGAAACAGTGCGCAGCTAACTGTGAGTACGGCGCCAACTTGGACTCATCACTACGAGATCGGTTCGTCAGTGGAATAAAGAACGAGGGCTGCCAGAGGAGACTACTTTCGGAAAATGATCTTACTTTTGCAAAGGCTTTTGAGATCGCTCTCAACATGGAGACTGCCGACAGAGACGCACGTCAGCTGAGAGGGACGGAAAGTGAAGGTGTCGGAGCGGCAAGCGTCCACCAGGTGAAGCCACATCGCACAAGGAACTGTTACAGGTGCAATGGAAAGAATCACGAGCCAAATGAGTGCCGTTTTAAAGAGACTAAATGTCATAACTGTGGCAGGACTGGGCATATTAAGAAGGCATGTCGGTCTAAGGCGCGGGAAGAGAGTGAGAGGCATTCACAGGGCAGAGGAAAGAAACACACAAAATATGTGGAAGCTGAAGAAGACACTGAATTGGGTGTGTTTACAATTTTAACTGTCACAAGTGAAGATGCTGACCTGTATAAAGAAATATTCATTGTAGCTGAGGTGAAGTTAGAGATGGAAATAGATACTGGGGCTGCAAGGAGTATCATTACATTATCATCAGCTTAAAGCTTATAATGGAGGTAGCATTCCTGTACTGGGGCAGATCACAGCCAAGGTGGTCTATGAGGGTCAGACAGTCAATTTGCCACTTTTAGTTGTTACGGCGAATGGAGCAACACTGTCTGGTAGGAATTGGCTAAGGAAACTGAGGCTAAATTGGGAGCAGATAAAGAATCTGTATGAAGCTAAGTGTACGTCGCTTAGTGAAGTGCTGGATAAATATTCAGAGGTGTTCAGAGAGGAGTTGGGGACTCTGAAAGATTTTAAAGCCTCAATCAGAGTTAAACCTGATGCACATCCTAAATTCTGTAAACACAGACCCCTCCCATTTGCTATGAAAGACAGAGTAGATGAAGAGCTCAGGAAGCTGGAGGAAGCTAGCATTATATCTCCAGTTAAGCACAGCGAATGGGCAGCGCCCATAGTGCCAGTGGAGAAAAAAGACAGGTCACTGCGCCTGTGTGGAGATTATAAAGTGTCAGCTAATCAGGCAGTTGAAACAGAAACCTACCCCTTGCCACGTTTAGAGGAGTTGTTAGCAACCCTTAGTGGAGGTAAGATATTCTCCAAGATAGATTTAGCTACAGCCTACCAGCAGGTGTTACTGGATGATGACTCAAAGAAATACACTACCATCAACACCCACAGAGGGTTGTTTGTGTATAACCGACTTCCTTTCGGAATCAGCTCTGCACCGTCCATCTTCCAGCGGATTATGGAAAATCTAATGAAAGGCTTACCAGTGGTAGTTTTTCTTGATGACCTGCTCATTATGGGACGCACAGAGAAGGAACATCTCCACAACCTTCAGCAGGTCCTACAACGGCTTAAAGAAAATGGACTACGAGTGAAACGCTCCAAGTGCGAGTTTGGCAAAGCTCGAATAGAGTACCTGGGCCATGTGCTGGATGAGCAGGGCACACACCCTTCAAAGGACAAAGTGAAAGCTATTCAGGAGGCTCCAGCTCCTTAATGTCAAAGAGCTCCAGGCGTTTTTAGGACTTGTGAACTATTATGGAAGATTTTTGCCACAGCAAAGCACAGTCTTAGCACCATTGTACAGACTGCTCAGAGGACAAGTGATTTGGAAATGGACTGGGGTTGGACAGGTAGCTTTTGTCAAGTGTAAGGAACTGCTGACTAGTGACCGGGTGTTAGCCCACTATGACCCCAGTCTCCCACTGACTTTAGCATGCGATGCCTCTTCTTATGGCATCGGAGCAGTGATCCAACACACCATGCCGAACGGGGAGGAACGACCCATTGCTTTTGCCTCCCGTACACTGTCTCCAGCAGAGAAAAAATATTCTCAAATAGAGAAAGAAGCTCTTGGACTGATATATGGCGTAAAGAAATTCCACCAGTATTTGTGGGGTAGACATTTTAACTTAATGACTGACCATAAACCACTTCTGACACTGTTTGGTGAGCACAAGAGCCTGCCTACACTGGCCGCAGCACGCATTCAGCGCTGGGCGATTATATTGTCAGCATATGACTACCACATTGTCTATTGCAAATCAGAAGACCACAGTAATGCTGATGGACGTTCTCGCTGTCCCTTGCCGGAGACCAGCGACACAGGAACAGCTGTGGCTTCAGCTCTAGTCCACTCACTGCTGGCGGAGCATATACAAGAAGCACCACTCAACGCAACACAGATTGCAAGGACGACACGCACCGACAGTGAGTTGTCACGAGTGTATAAGTATGTAATGGAAGGCTGGCCCACTCAGGTAGAGGAAAACCTGAAGGTGTTTTTCACAAAAAGAAATGAGTTATCCACAGAGCTAGGTTGTGTCCTATGGGGGACCAGAGTCATTGTACCCTCCAAGATGAGAAGGGCTGTGTTAAAAGAGATTCACTCTGGGCACCAAGGCATAGTGAAAACAAAGGCCTTAGCTCGCAAATATGTATGGTGGCCGAACCTTGACTTGGAAGTGGAACAGATTTGCAAGGAATGTGAGACATGTCAGTTAGATCAAAAGATGCCACGCCAGGTTCCACTACACCCCTGGGAGTTTCCGGGTGAGTCCTGGAAGAGACTACACATAGACTTTGCTGGACCGTTTCTAAACCACATGTTCATGGTTGTGGTCGATGCACATACAAAGTGGTTGGAGGTGTTTTGCATGTCACAGATCACCTCTCAAGCGACAATCATCAGGCTCAGGAGACTGTTTTCATCTTACGGTCTACCTGAACAGATTGTGACAGATAATGCGACCACATTCACATCAGACGAGTTCCAGACTTTTGCAAAGTCTGCACACCACAAGTGCACCAGGACATCCAGCAACAAATGGTCTGGCAGAGAGATATGTTCAGACGTTCAAAGCAGGTATGAAAAAGCTTGCTCATACTTCACTGAACATTGAGGACAAGATATCACTGTTCTTGCTGCAATATCGGACTACGCCTAACTGCACTACTGGACAGTCCCCGGCTGACCTGTTTCTTCACAGGCATATCCGGACAAGGTTGGATTTCCTAAAGCCTTGTACCAAAGAGACGGTACGTAAGAAACAGTATCAGCAGAAAGAACACCATGACTGCACTGCTGCAGACCGGTTCTTTGATGCGGACGACGCCGTTTATCTGCGCAGCACTGTGATGGGGAGTCACAAGTGGATTCCAGGGTTGATTGTGAGACAGACAGGCCCTGTTTCGTATGAAGTCAGAGAGCGGGACTCCGACACAGTACACAGACGTCATGGAGACCAGCTGCGAGCTCGTGCCATTGCTCAACCTGATAAAGATGACACTGAATCACAGGCTGAACTTGGTGATGGTGAAGACTGCAGCAGTTCTCAGGAAGTTGTCGACGCTAACATGCAGACACCCGATCTTATGGAGACAGAACCAGTGGCTCTGAGGCGCTCAAACCGTGTGATTAAACCGCTGGAGCGATATAAGCCATAAGATTATATATCATACAGTGGACTGTATCCTGTAGTTGATGTTCAGACAGACAACCTTAACACGTACCTTGTTCATAAGGAAATGTTGGAAGATGTCAAATGTTGTGTTTAACTGATCCATATGTTGTTTTGGGTTTTGTTAAAAGTATCAGGAAACTGTTTAGAATGTTTTTAAGTTGTTCTCAGTTAAAAGGGGGAATGATGTGGTATATTGATCACATTTAGTTATATGGTTGGAAGAAGTACAAATGCTTTTTGGACCTTAGTGAACACGGTCCTACTTGTGTAACTGTAGCGCGCATGCGCGGTATCTGCGGTGTGTGTTTTTGGCTTGGCCGAATAAAGCAACTGACGTTCAAGTGCGTCCACTTGGTTTATACACCACAGTGCCCTTTTTTTGGGTTTGAGCACCTGCCCCCCAAAATGTCTGTGCACGTGCCTGATTAGGGGGCAATCACTCCTTCACACAGGGACATGTAGGTTTGGATTTCTTTATCCCGTAATAATAAAAACCTTCATTTAAAAACTGCATTTTGTTAACTTCCTACAATTCGAGACCAAGGAAATGGTGCTGAGCCATGCATGGAAGAGGAAGATTCACCTGGGAGAGAAGAGGATCTTTTTCGACCATGATTATGCAACTGAAGTGGTTCAGAAGAGAAAGGCATACATGAAGAAATACTGAAGGAAGAACAGATGTGCTTCCAGACGCCGCTGGCCAAGCAGAGCCAAGACCTACGACAGCGCAGAGGAAGTGGAGAGACGTGGAGGAGAGGATACGAGCTGAGAGGATACGAGCTGAGAGGATACGAGCTGAGAGGAGAGGATACGATCTGAGAGGATACGATCTGAGAGGATACGAGCTGAGAGGATACGAGCTGGGAGGAGAGGATACGAGCTGAGAGGATACGAGCTGAGAGGATACGAGCTGGGAGGAGAGGATACGAGCTGAGAGGATACGAGCTGAGAGGAGAGGATACGAGCTGAGAGGATACGAGCTGAGCGGATACGAGCTGGGAGGATACGAGCTGAGAGGATACGAGCTGGGAGGATACGAGCTGAGAGGATACGAGCTGAGAGGATACGAGCTGAGAGGATACGAGCTGAGAGGATACGAGCTGGGAGGATACGAGCTGAGAGGATACGAGCTGAGCGGATACGAGCTGGGAGGATACGAGCTGAGAGGATACGAGCTGGGAGGATACGAGCTGAGAGGAGAGGATACGAGCTGGGAGGATACGAGCTGGGAGGATACGAGCTGGGAGGATACGAGCTGGGAGGATACGAGCTGAGAGGATACGAGCTGAGAGGATACGAGCTGAGAGGAGAGGATACGAGCTGGGAGGATACGAGCTGAGAGGATACGAGCTGAGAGGAGAGGATACGAGCTGAGAGGATACGAGCTGAGAGGAGAGGATACGAGCTGGGAGGATACGAGCTGAGAGGATACGAGCTGAGATGAGAGGATACGAGCTGAGAGGAGAGGATACGAGCTGGGAGGATACGAGCTGAGAGGATACGAGCTGAGAGGAGAGGATACGAGCTGAGAGGATACGAGCTGAGAGGAGAGGATACGAGCTGGGAGGATACGAGCTGGGAGGATACGAGCTGAGAGGATACGAGCTGAGAGGATACGAGCTGAGAGGAGAGGATACGAGCTGGGAGGATACGAGCTGAGAGGATACGAGCTGAGAGGAGAGGATACGAGCTGAGAGGAGAGGATACGAGCTGGGAGGATACGAGCTGAGAGGAGAGGATACGAGCTGGGAGGATACGAGCTGAGAGGATACGAGCTGAGAGGAGAGGATACGAGCTGAGAGGATACGAGCTGAGAGGAGAGGATACGAGCTGGGAGGATACGAGCTGAGAGGATACGAGCTGAGAGGATACGAGCTGAGAGGAGAGGATACGAGCTGAGAGGATACGAGCTGAGAGGAGAGGATACGAGCTGAGAGGATACGAGCTGAGAGGATACGAGCTGAGAGGATACGAGCTGAGAGGAGAGGATACGAGCTGAGAGGATACGAGCTGAGAGGAGAGGATACGAGCTGGGAGGATACGAGCTGAGAGGATACGAGGGAAAGATGTCCTTATATCGGACCGGGCAGGATGGCAACAGGTGACCCGAAGCAGGACGGGAGGACGGCGGCTTTCAAAGAGGGAAACGAGCCTGGTGCGCTGACCTGAAGGGATGTGTTAAGGGGCATGGAGCCCAGCTGGAGGACTATGGGGCTGTTAACAGACCTCCACTATGTAACGGATGCTGAGCGAGAGAGACTGAAACGACAGAGTTGGACATATCTAGACAGAGGAACCCTACAGGATGGGTTTGATTTGGGTTCTAGGGAGGGCCCTTTCTGAGAGGAAGGGTTCCCCCTCAACCTACCCACGGGACTTGGGGAGACGACTTCCCCCTTTTGGAAGAAGGTGTATTTAGTTTTATTGCTTATTATAATTTCATGTTATGTTTTATTGCACGTTATGCAATGGTAAATGTTCATTGTTTATACTGTTCTACAGGTCGCTCATTGGGGTTATTGATTTAGGACTAGATAGACTGTTAGACTGGTGTCGCTTCATGTTAATGGACTGAATACCTCCAAGAAGAGACAAAGCTATGACGAAATTAAAGAAGGAAAGAGCCCAAATGATATATCTGCAGGAGACGTCAGGGGGCGTCAACGTGATGTATAGACGTCACCTGAGTGCAGGCAGGTGTGTTTTTGTTTAGAGAGCGGAAGGGGAACCTATTTTTAACCGCATAAAGATCGCATGAAGAACGCATAAAGATCACATAAAGATCACATAAAGATCACATAAAGATCACATAAAGAACGCATAAAGAACGCATAAAGATCACATAAAGAACGCATAAAGATCACATAAAGATCACATAAAGAACGCATAAAGATCACATAAAGAACGCATAAAGATCGCATAAAGATCACATAAAGATAAAGAACGCATAAAGATCACATAAAGAACGCATAAAGATCACATAAAGAACGCATAAAGAACGCATAAAGATCACATAAAGAACGCATAAAGATCACATAAAGATCACATAAAGAACGCATAAAGATCACATAAAGAACGCATAAAGAACGCATAAAGATCACATAAAGATCACATAAAGATCACATAAAGAACGCATAAAGAACGCATAAAGATCACATAAAGATCACATAAAGAACGCATAAAGATCACATAAAGATCACATAAAGAACGCATAAAGATCACATAAAGAACGCATAAAGATCACATAAAGATCACATAAAGAACGCATAAAGAACGCATAAAGATCACATAAAGAACGCATAAAGATCACATAAAGAACGCATAAAGATCACATAAAGATCACATAAAGAACGCATAAAGAACGCATAAAGATCACATAAAGATCGCATAAAGATCGCATAAAGAATGCATAAAGAACGCATAAAGATCACATAAAGAATGCATAAAGATCACATAAAGATCACATAAAGAACGCATAAAGATCACATAAAGATCACATAAAGATCGCATAAAGATCACATAAAGATCGCATAAAGAATGCATAAAGATCACATAAAGATCACATAAAGAACGCATAAAGATCACATAAAGATCACATAAAGAACGCATAAAGAACGCATAAAGATCACATAAAGAACGCATAAAGATCGCATAAAGAATGCATAAAGAACGCATAAAGATCACATAAAGAACGCATAAAGATCACATAAAGATCACATAAAGAACGCATAAAGATCACATAAAGATCACATAAAGATCACATAAAGAACGCATAAAGAACGCATAAAGATCACATAAAGATCGCATAAAGATCACATAAAGATCGCATAAAGAATGCATAAAGATCACATAAAGATCACATAAAGAACGCATAAAGAACGCATAAAGATCACATAAAGATCGCATAAAGATCACATAAAGATCGCATAAAGAATGCATAAAGATCACATAAAGATCACATAAAGAACGCATAAAGATCACATAAAGATCACATAAAGAACGCATAAAGAATGCATAAAGATCACATAAAGATCACATAAAGAACGCATAAAGATCACATAAAGATCACATAAAGATCGCATAAAGAATGCATAAAGATCACATAAAGATCACATAAAGAACGCATAAAGATCACATAAAGATCACATAAAGATCGCATAAAGAATGCATAAAGATCACATAAAGATCACATAAAGAACGCATAAAGATCACATAAAGATCACATAAAGAACGCATAAAGAACGCATAAAGATCACATAAAGAACGCATAAAGAACGCATAAAGATCACATAAAGAACGCATAAAGAATGCATAAAGATCACATAAAGATCACATAAAGATCGCATGAAGATCACATAAAGAACGCATAAAGATCACATAAAGAACGCATAAAGAACGCATAAAGATCACATAAAGAACGCATAAAGATCACATAAAGAACGCATAAAGATCACATAAAGAACGCATAAAGATCACATAAAGACCGCATGAAGGAAAGGATCGTATAAAGACGACATTATGAGATCGCATTAAGACCGCATTAAGATGTCGACATATTGAAACGTATTTAGATACAAAGCGGGTTTTTCTGTTCAAGAGGAGTTTTCATTTATTTTTCTGTTATACAATAAAAGGATACGAAGTGACACTACGAAAATGCGCGTTATTTTACCGCCCGCTCCTACAATAAGTTAAAAATAGCCCATCTGAAGGAGCCGGAGTCGTGTCGTTGGATCGAGCTGGACTGCAGCCAGAATCAGAATCACCGGTACCGTGAGTAACGGCTGGTTCTGAGTCCGGTAAAGCTGGAAAGAGATTCACAGATTCGGACTTCCCGGATCAATAACTCTTCTGCTGAACGGTGTTAAAACACACAGACAGCTCTCAGTAACCGTAGTGATGCAGACAACAAGCTGCAGCCTCATTCTACCTAACGGTGGTCCTCCTCGCTGTAGGGGGCGCTGGGCTCTGAGCAGGGACCGTCTGCACAGGGCGATGCAGAACATACACACACAAAAATATTCAATGACTTCACTATTATGAATTGTAGCATTACCAAAATAATGTCATACATCAATGGGCTCCCCCTTGGTGTTCTACAGTTGTCCTTTTGAAGAAATATGATTTCTATTAATTTGTATTCATATTAATATTCAATAGAGTCACATTAATAAAGTTTAAGAAGAAGAAAACCATGTCCTACATCAATGGGCTCCCCCTTGTTGTTCTACAGTTGTCATTTTGAAGAAATATGATTTCTCAGATTTTTTTATTAATATTTAATTGCAATTAATATTCAATAGATTCACATTAATAAAGTTTAAAATGACAAAAATCATTTACAGCATCAATGGGCTCATACCTTGTTTGACTACAACAGCTATATTGATGATAGCGTTTGCATAATTTTAAATAACTTCATTCTAATGCAGCACACATCCTGTGTTGGTGAAGCTCCAATACGTTTTCAGAAGATCTTTTAATGATCTCAGTTTTTTAGGACAAAGTGTAATGGCACCAATGTGTCGTCAGTCACCGGGATATCTGAGGATTATGCAAAACTACCGTGTTTTTAAGATTGTTTGCTCAATTTGGATTCATTTGAACCAACATGTGTTTACATCAACACTACGGCGCCCTGTTTGCTTTCCAGAAACCAGAATATTAGTTAAGAAGCTCTTTCATGTATTAATATACAGACTCAAGTACACCAAACATCTTATATTAACTGAAGGCTTCTTCTGAGATAACGTTGGACCCAGTGGCCGTCAGTTAACGTCTGTTAGCATCTGTGATGTGGTCAAACTAGTGCAACCAATGTTTTGTACTTTGTATATGTCTTGAATTAATCACATATATTAAGATAAGAGCCAGCATAAGTAGTTCACTCATTTAATCTTCAAGAAAGAATACATACCAATATACACATATATTGTTATGCGTGAACAACATTTTGAAGATGTTGCTGCCTACTTAGACTGGGCTGTTACGCAACACACCACCAGGGGTCTCTTTCTCTGCTGCTGTCATGCCAAGGCACTGCGTGTGAAGCCATCTTGGACACTTTCCACACTGAAGCTACATGGGGATAAATACTTTACACGTATTAAACTCAGAATGCCTGTTTATGTCTCTGTTGAGGATTGGGTGATGTAAAGTACGAGTTATTTCCTGATCAGAGTTCTTCTATAAAGTTCTCTTCATTTTCATTTTTTGATTGAATAAAGTTTTCTTCATTTTCATTTTTTTAATTGAATAAAGTTTTCTTCATTTTCATTGTTGATTGAATAATAACTATGAATGTTTTGAGCAAAAAAAATGTATTCTATCACTCTGCATTAATACGCTGTATTACATTTCTGTTTCATGTGCCATTTATATATGATAATGGTAAAAGGAAGACACAAGTCTAAATATGGTCATAGATGATATCTTGCTGTTTTGACCTGTTGTGACCTGTTGTCTTGAACTTACTGTGACCTGTTGTGACCTGTTGTGACCTACTGTCTTGAACTTACTGTGACCTGTTGTGACCTGTTGTCTTGACCTTACTGTGACCTGTTGTGACCTGTTGTCTTGACCTTACTGTGACCTGTTGTGACCTGTTGTCTTGACCTTACTGTGACCTGTTGTGACCTGTTGTCTTGACCTTACTGTGACCTGTTGTGACCTGTTGTCTTGACCTTACTGTGACCTGTTGTGACCTGTTGTCTTGACCTTATTGTGACCTGTTGTCTTGACCTTACTGTGACCTGTTGTCTTGACCTTACTGTGACCTGTTGTCTTGACCTTACTGTGACCTGTTGTCTTGACCTTACTGTGACCTGTTGTCTTGACCTTACTGTGACCTGTTGTGACCTGTTGTCTTGACCTTACTGTGACCTGCTGTGACCTGTTGTCTTGACCTTATTGTGACCTGTTGTCTTGAACTTATTGTGACCTGCTGTGACCTACTGTCTTGAACTTACTGTGACCTGTTGTGACCTGTTGTCTTGACCTTACTGTGACCTGTTGTGACCTACTGTCTTGACCTCACTGTAACCTGCTGTCTTGAACAATCCGTGACCGGCTTATCGAGTTCACCTAACCACAAGAACATGCAGCCGCTGTTCTCCAAGCTTTTGCAGCTCTAACCGCAAACACCTTATTGAGCACATAGAGGTCATCTAACCACAAACACCTTATTGAGCACATAGAGGTCATCTAACCACAAACACCTTATTGAGCACATATCGAGTTCATCTAACCACAAACACCTTATTGAGCACATATAGAGGTCATCTAACCACAAACACCTTATTGAGCACATAGAGGTCATCTAACCACAAACACCTTATTGAACACATATCGAGGTCATCTAACCACAAACACCTTATTGAGCACATATCGAGGTCATCTAACCACAAACACCTTATTGAGCACATAGAGGTCATCTAACCACAAACACCTTATTGAGCACATATCGAGGTCATCTAACCACAAACACCTTATTGAACACATATCGAGGTCATCTAACCACAAACACCTTATTGAGCACATATCGAGGTCATCTAACCACAAACACCTTATTGAGCACATATCGAGGTCATCTAACCACAAACACCTTATTGAGCACATATCGAGGTCATCTAACCACAAACACCTTATTGAGCACATATAGAGGTCATCTAACCACAAACACCTTATTGAACACATATCGAGTTCATCTAACCACAAACACCTTATTGAGCACATATCGAGGTCATCTAACCACAAACACCTTATTGAGCACATATCGAGGTCATCTAACCACAAACACCTTATTGAGCACATATCGAGGTCATCTAACCACAAACACCTTATTGAGCACATATAGAGGTCATCTAACCACAAACACCTTATTGAACACATATCGAGTTCATCTAACCACAAACACCTTATTGAGCACATATCGAGTTCATCTAACCACAAACACCTTATTGAGCACATATCGAGGTCATCTAACCACAAACACCTTATTGAGCACATATCGAGGTCATCTAACCACAAACACCTTATTGAACACATATCGAGTTCATCTAACCACAAACACCTTATTGAGCACATATCGAGGTCATCTAACCACAAACACCTTATTGAGCACATATCGAGTTCATCTAACCACAAACACCTTATTGAGCACATATCGAGGTCATCTAACCACAAACACCTTATTGAGCACATATCGAGGTCATCTAACCACAAACACCTTATTGAACACATATCGAGGTCATCTAACCACAAACACCTTATTGAACACATATCGAGGTCATCTAACCACAAACACCTTATTGAGCACATATCGAGTTCATCTAACCACAAACACCTTATTGAGCACATATCGAGGTCATCTAACCACAAACACCTTATTGAGCACATATCGAGGTCATCTAACCACAAACACCTTATTGAACACATATCGAGTTCATCTAACCACAAACACCTTATTGAGCACATATCGAGGTCATCTAACCACAAACACCTTATTGAACACATAGAGGTCATCTAACCACAAACACCTTATTGAGCACATAGAGGTCATCTAACCACAAACACCTTATTGAGCACATAGAGGTCATCTAACCACAAACACCTTATTGAGCACATATCGAGGTCATCTAACCACAAACACCTTATTGAGCACATATCGAGGTCATCTAACCACAAACACCTTATTGAGCACATAGAGGTCATCTAACCACAAACACCTTATTGAGCACATAGAGGTCATCTAACCACAAACACCTTATTGAGCACATATCGAGGTCATCTAACCACAAACACCTTATTGAGCACATATCGAGTTCATCTAACCACAGGCACCTTATTGAGCACATAGAGGTCATCTAACCACAAACACCTTATTGAACACATATCGAGGTCATCTAACCACAAACACCTTATTGAGCACATATCGAGGTTATCTAACCACAAACACCTTATTGAGCACATATCGAGTTCATCTAACCCCAGGCACCTTATTGAGCACATATCGAGGTCATCTAACCACAAACACCTTATTGAGCACATATCGAGGTCATCTAACCACAAACACCTTATTGAACACATATCGAGGTCATCTAACCACAAACACCTTATTGAGCACATAGAGGTCATCTAACCACAAACACCTTATTGAGCACATATCGAGGTCATCTAACCACAAACACCTTATTGAGCACATATCGAGTTCATCTAACCACAGGCACCTTATTGAGCACATAGAGGTCATCTAACCACAAACACCTTATTGAACACATATCGAGGTCATCTAACCACAAACACCTTATTGAGCACATATCGAGTTCATCTAACCCCAGGCACCTTATTGAGCACATATCGAGGTCATCTAACCACAAACACCTTATTGAACACATATCGAGGTCATCTAACCACAAACACCTTATTGAGCACATAGAGGTCATCTAACCACAAACACCTTATTGAGCACATATCGAGGTCATCTAACCACAAACACCTTATTGAGCACATATCGAGGTCATCTAACCCCAGGTACTTGCCTATATAAACTGCAACAACTCCGCACTCCGGCGCTCTTCTCAGACTCTGTCCCTGAGATTGAATCACTCTATTTGAGAAATCAAACAGAGATTTTCTTGCACTTCGTAGAGCTGGCGAAACATATGATACTTCTGAATGAAGTCCTTTGCACAGAGGGGGAGTCCCCCATGGGCCTTAAAGGTTCTTGGTCAAGGTACTATATGTCGAACTAGCACTGCTATTGCTTCTTGATTTAAAACATATGATACTTCATGACTGTTCTTTGCACAGAGGGGGAGTCCCCCATGGGCCTTAAAAGTTCTTAGTTGAAGTACTGTATGTATAAATAACTCTTGTTGAAATAAAAACCATAAAACTCTAACAAAAAAAGTGTGAAAATCAATTCAAAGGGGACTCCTGTTTAGTGGAAGGAGATAACTTCCAGGTTGTCGAGACATCAAGGTAACACCGGGCCGGGGCCGTTGACCAGGGAACACAATCCAGCACGATCCTGCCCCGTTCCCAGATCCAGACACATGTAAGTAATCGTTTGGGTTGCACTGTGTGTAAAACGGTTCATCTTCCCTTCCTATTAGAGGAAACAGTTCGCTTCCAGAGAGAACAGGTTAAAGCTTCCAGAGAGAGCAGGTTAAAGCTTCCAGAGAGAACAGGTTAAAGCTTCCAGAGAGAACAGGTTAAAGCTTCAAGAGAGAACAGGTTAAAGCTTCCAGAGAGAGCAGGTTAAAGCTTCCAGAGAGAGCAGGTTAAAGCTTCCAGAGCGAGCAGGTTAAAGCTTCCAGAGAGAGCAGGTTAAAGCTTCCAGAGAGAGCAGGTTAAAGCTTCCAGAGAGAGCAGGTTAAAGCTTCCAGAGAGAGCAGGTTAAAGCTTCCAGAGAGAACAGGTTAAAGCTTCCAGAGCGAGCAGGTTAAAGCTTCCAGAGCGAGCAAGTTAAAGCTTCCAGAGAGAGCAGGTTAAAGCTTCCAGAGAGAGCAGGTTAAAGCTTCCAGAGCGAACAGGTTAAAGCTTCCAGAGCGAGCAAGTTAAAGCTTCCAGAGAGAGCAGGTTAAAGCTTCAAGAGAGAGCAGGTTAAAGCTTCAAGAGAGAGCAGGTTAAAGCTTCAAGAGAGAGCAGGTTAAAGCTTCCAGAGAGAGCAGGTTAAAGCTTCCAGAGAGAGCAGGTTAAAGCTTCAAGAGAGAGCAGGTTAAAGCTTCCAGAGAGAGCAGGTTAAAGCTTCAAGAGAGAGCAGGTTAAAGCTTCAAGAGAGAGCAGGTTAAAGCTTCCAGAGAGAGCAGGTTAAAGCTTCCAGAGAGAGCAGGTTAAAGCTTCCAGAGAGAGCAGGTTAAAGCTTCAAGAGAGAGCAGGTTAAAGCTTCAAGAGAGAGCAGGTTAAAGCTTCCAGAGAGAACAGGTTAAAGCTTCAAGAGAGAGCAGGTTAAAGCTTCCAGAGCGAGCAAGTTAAAGCTTCCAGAGAGAACAGGTTAAAGCTTCCAGAGAGAGCAGGTTAAAGCTTCCAGAGAGAACAGGTTAAAGCTTCCAGAGAGAGCAGGTTAAAGCTTCCAGAGAGAACAGGTTAAAGCTTCCAGAGCGAGCAGGTTAAAGCTTCCAGAGCGAACAGGTTAAAGCTTCCAGAGAGAGCAGGTTAAAGCTTCCAGAGAGAGCAGGTTAAAGCTTCCAGAGAGAGCAGGTTAAAGCTTCCAGAGAGAGCAGGTTAAAGCTTCCAGAGAGAGCAGGTTAAAGCTTCCAGAGAGAGCAGGTTAAAGCTTCCAGAGAGAACAGGTTAAAGCTTCCAGAGCGAGCAAGTTAAAGCTTCCAGAGCGAGCAGGTTAAAGCTTCCAGAGCGAACAGGTTAAAGCTTCCAGAGCGAACAGGTTAAAGCTTCCAGAGCAGGTTAAAGCTTCCAGAGCAGGTTAAAGCTTCCAGAGAGAGCAGGTTAAAGCTTCCAGAGAGAACAGGTTAAAGCTTCCAGAGCAGGTTAAAGCTTCCAGAGAGAACAGGTTAAAGCTTCCAGAGAGAGCAGGTTAAAGCTTCCAGAGAGAGCAGGTTAAAGCTTCCAGAGAGAGCAGGTTAAAGCTTCCAGAGAGAGCAGGTTAAAGCTTCCAGAGAGAGCAGGTTAAAGCTTCCATAGAGAGCAGGTTAAAGCTTCCATAGAGAGCAGGTTAAAGCTTCCAGAGAGAGCAGGTTAAAGCTTCTAGAGAGAGCAGGTTAAAGCTTCAAGAGAGAACAGGTTAAAGCTTCTAGAGAGAGCAGGTTAAAGCTTCAAGAGAGAACAGGTTAAAGCTTCCAGAGAGAGCAGGTTAAAGCTTCCATAGAGAGCAGGTTAAAGCTTCAAGAGAGAGCAGGTTAAAGCTTCCAGAGCGAGCAGGTTAAAGCTTCCAGAGAGAGCAGGTTAAAGCTTCTAGAGAGAACAGGTTAAAGCTTCCAGAGAGAACAGGTTAAAGCTTCCAGAGAGAGCAGGTTAAAGCTTCCAGAGAGAGCAGGTTAAAGCTTCCAGAGAGAGCAGGTTAAAGCTTCCAGAGAGAACAGGTTAAAGCTTCCAGAGAGAGCAGGTTAAAGCTTCCAGAGAGAACAGGTTAAAGCTTCCAGAGAGAGCAGGTTAAAGCTTCCATAGAGAGCAGGTTAAAGCTTCCAGAGAGAGCAGGTTAAAGCTTCCATAGAGAGCAGGTTAAAGCTTCCAGAGAGAGCAGGTTAAAGCTTCAAGAGAGAGCAGGTTAAAGCTTCCAGAGAGAGCAGGTTAAAGCTTCCAGAGAGAGCAGGTTAAAGCTTCCAGAGAGAGCAGGTTAAAGCTTCCAGAGAGAGCAGGTTAAAGCTTCAAGAGAGAGCAGGTTAAAGCTTCCAGAGAGAGCAGGTTAAAGCTTCCAGAGAGAGCAGGTTAAAGCTTCCAGAGAGAGCAGGTTAAAGCTTCAAGAGAGAACAGGTTAAAGCTTCAAGAGAGAGCAGGTTAAAGCTTCCAGAGCAGGTTAAAGCTTCAAGAGAGAGCAGGTTAAAGCTTCCAGAGAGAGCAGGTTAAAGCTTCAAGAGAGAGCAGGTTAAAGCTTCCAGAGAGAACAGGTTAAAGCTTCAAGAGAGAACAGGTTAAAGCTTCAAGAGAGAGCAGGTTAAAGCTTCCAGAGCAGGTTAAAGCTTCCAGAGAGAGCAGGTTAAAGCTTCCAGAGAGAGCAGGTTAAAGCTTCAAGAGAGAGCAGGTTAAAGCTTCAAGAGAGAGCAGGTTAAAGCTTCCAGAGAGAGCAGGTTAAAGCTTCCAGAGAGAGCAGGTTAAAGCTTCCAGAGAGAACAGGTTAAAGCTTCCAGAGAGAACAGGTTAAAGCTTCCAGAGAGAACAGGTTAAAGCTTCAAGAGAGAACAGGTTAAAGCTTCCAGAGAGAACAGGTTAAAGGTTCCAGAGAGAACAGGTTAAAGCTTCAAGAGAGAACAGGTTAAAGCTTCCAGAGAGAACAGGTTAAAGCTTCAAGAGAGAGCAGGTTAAAGCTTCAAGAGCAGGTTAAAGCTTCAAGAGAGAGCAGGTTAAAGCTTCCAGAGAGAGCAGGTTAAAGCTTCAAGAGAGAGCAGGTTAAAGCTTCAAGAGAGAACAGGTTAAAGCTTCCAGAGAGAGCAGGTTAAAGCTTCCAGAGAGAGCAGGTTAAAGCTTCCAGAGAGAGCAGGTTAAAGCTTCCAGAGCAGGTTAAAGCTTCCAGAGAGAGCAGGTTAAAGCTTCCAGAGAGAGCAGGTTAAAGCTTCCAGAGCAGGTTAAAGCTTCAAGAGAGAGCAGGTTAAAGCTTCCAGAGAGAGCAGGTTAAAGCTTCAAGAGAGAACAGGTTAAAGCTTCAAGAGAGAGCAGGTTAAAGCTTCCAGAGAGAGCAGGTTAAAGCTTCCAGAGAGAACAGGTTAAAGCTTCCAGAGAGAGCAGGTTAAAGCTTCAAGAGAGAACAGGTTAAAGCTTCCAGAGAGAGCAGGTTAAAGCTTCCAGAGAGAGCAGGTTAAAGCTTCCAGAGAGAACAGGTTAAAGCTTCCAGAGAGAGCAGGTTAAAGCTTCCAGAGAGAGCAGGTTAAAGCTTCCAGAGAGAGCAGGTTAAAGCTTCCAGAGAGAGCAGGTTAAAGCTTCCAGAGAGAGCAGGTTAAAGCTTCCAGAGAGAGCAGGTTAAAGCTTCCAGAGAGAACAGGTTAAAGCTTCAAGAGAGAGCAGGTTAAAGCTTCAAGAGAGAGCAGGTTAAAGCTTCCAGAGAGAACAGGTTAAAGCTTCCAGAGAGAGCAGGTTAAAGCTTCCAGAGAGAACAGGTTAAAGCTTCCAGAGAGAGCAGGTTAAAGCTTCCAGAGAGAACAGGTTAAAGCTTCCAGAGAGAGCAGGTTAAAGCTTCCAGAGAGAGCAGGTTAAAGCTTCAAGAGAGAGCAGGTTAAAGCTTCCAGAGAGAGCAGGTTAAAGCTTCCAGAGAGAGCAGGTTAAAGCTTCAAGAGAGAGCAGGTTAAAGCTTCCAGAGAGAACAGGTTAAAGCTTCCAGAGAGAGCAGGTTAAAGCTTCCAGAGAGAGCAGGTTAAAGCTTCAAGAGAGAGCAGGTTAAAGCTTCCAGAGAGAGCAGGTTAAAGCTTCAAGAGAGAGCAGGTTAAAGCTTCAAGAGAGAGCAGGTTAAAGCTTCAAGAGAGAGCAGGTTAAAGCTTCCAGAGAGAGCAGGTTAAAGCTTCCAGAGAGAGCAGGTTAAAGCTTCAAGAGAGAGCAGGTTAAAGCTTCAAGAGAGAACAGGTTAAAGCTTCCAGAGAGAACAGGTTAAAGCTTCCAGAGAGAACAGGTTAAAGCTTCAAGAGAGAACAGGTTAAAGCTTCCAGAGAGAACAGGTTAAAGCTTCCAGAGAGAGCAGGTTAAAGCTTCCAGAGAGAGCAGGTTAAAGCTTCCAGAGAGAACAGGTTAAAGCTTCCAGAGAGAGCAGGTTAAAGCTTCAAGAGAGAACAGGTTAAAGCTTCCAGAGAGAACAGGTTAAAGCTTCAAGAGAGAGCAGGTTAAAGCTTCAAGAGCAGGTTAAAGCTTCAAGAGAGAGCAGGTTAAAGCTTCCAGAGAGAGCAGGTTAAAGCTTCAAGAGAGAGCAGGTTAAAGCTTCAAGAGAGAACAGGTTAAAGCTTCCAGAGAGAGCAGGTTAAAGCTTCCAGAGAGAGCAGGTTAAAGCTTCCAGAGAGAGCAGGTTAAAGCTTCCAGAGAGAGCAGGTTAAAGCTTCCAGAGAGAGCAGGTTAAAGCTTCAAGAGAGAGCAGGTTAAAGCTTCCAGAGAGAGCAGGTTAAAGCTTCAAGAGAGAGCAGGTTAAAGCTTCCAGAAAGAGCAGGTTAAAGCTTCAAGAGAGAGCAGGTTAAAGCTTCAAGAGAGAGCAGGTTAAAGCTTCCAGAGAGAGCAGGTTAAAGCTTCCAGAGAGAGCAGGTTAAAGCTTCCAGAGAGAACAGGTTAAAGCTTCCAGAGAGAACAGGTTAAAGCTTCCAGAGAGAACAGGTTAAAGCTTCAAGAGAGAACAGGTTAAAGCTTCCAGAGAGAACAGGTTAAAGCTTCCAGAGAGAGCAGGTTAAAGCTTCCAGAGAGAGCAGGTTAAAGCTTCCAGAGAGAACAGGTTAAAGCTTCCAGAGAGAGCAGGTTAAAGCTTCAAGAGAGAACAGGTTAAAGCTTCCAGAGAGAACAGGTTAAAGCTTCAAGAGAGAGCAGGTTAAAGCTTCAAGAGCAGGTTAAAGCTTCAAGAGAGAGCAGGTTAAAGCTTCCAGAGAGAGCAGGTTAAAGCTTCAAGAGAGAGCAGGTTAAAGCTTCAAGAGAGAACAGGTTAAAGCTTCCAGAGAGAGCAGGTTAAAGCTTCCAGAGAGAGCAGGTTAAAGCTTCCAGAGCAGGTTAAAGCTTCCAGAGAGAGCAGGTTAAAGCTTCCAGAGAGAGCAGGTTAAAGCTTCCAGAGCAGGTTAAAGCTTCAAGAGAGAGCAGGTTAAAGCTTCCAGAGAGAGCAGGTTAAAGCTTCAAGAGAGAACAGGTTAAAGCTTCAAGAGAGAGCAGGTTAAAGCTTCCAGAGAGAGCAGGTTAAAGCTTCCAGAGAGAACAGGTTAAAGCTTCCAGAGAGAGCAGGTTAAAGCTTCCAGAGAGAGCAGGTTAAAGCTTCAAGAGAGAACAGGTTAAAGCTTCCAGAGAGAGCAGGTTAAAGCTTCCAGAGAGAGCAGGTTAAAGCTTCCAGAGAGAACAGGTTAAAGCTTCCAGAGAGAACAGGTTAAAGCTTCCAGAGAGAGCAGGTTAAAGCTTCCAGAGAGAGCAGGTTAAAGCTTCCAGAGAGAGCAGGTTAAAGCTTCCAGAGAGAACAGGTTAAAGCTTCAAGAGAGAGCAGGTTAAAGCTTCCAGAGAGAACAGGTTAAAGCTTCCAGAGAGAGCAGGTTAAAGCTTCCAGAGAGAACAGGTTAAAGCTTCCAGAGAGAGCAGGTTAAAGCTTCAAGAGAGAGCAGGTTAAAGCTTCCAGAGAGAGCAGGTTAAAGCTTCCAGAGAGAGCAGGTTAAAGCTTCAAGAGAGAGCAGGTTAAAGCTTCCAGAGAGAACAGGTTAAAGCTTCCAGAGAGAGCAGGTTAAAGCTTCCAGAGAGAACAGGTTAAAGCTTCCAGAGAGAGCAGGTTAAAGCTTCAAGAGAGAGCAGGTTAAAGCTTCCAGAGAGAGCAGGTTAAAGCTTCCAGAGAGAACAGGTTAAAGCTTCCAGAGAGAGCAGGTTAAAGCTTCCAGAGAGAGCAGGTTAAAGCTTCAAGAGAGAGCAGGTTAAAGCTTCCAGAGAGAGCAGGTTAAAGCTTCCAGAGCAGGTTAAAGCTTCCAGAGAGAGCAGGTTAAAGCTTCCAGAGAGAGCAGGTTAAAGCTTCCAGAGCAGGTTAAAGCTTCCAGAGAGAGAACAGGTTAAAGCTTCAAGAGAGAACAGGTTAAAGCTTCAAGAGAGAGCAGGTTAAAGCTTCAAGAGAGAACAGGTTAAAGCTTCAAGAGAGAGCAGGTTAAAGCTTCCAGAGCAGGTTAAAGCTTCCAGAGAGAGCAGGTTAAAGCTTCCAGAGAGAACAGGTTAAAGCTTCCAGAGAGAGCAGGTTAAAGCTTCCAGAGAGAACAGGTTAAAGCTTCTAGAGAGAGCAGGTTAAAGCTTCCAGAGAGAACAGGTTAAAGCTTCTAGAGAGAGCAGGTTAAAGCTTCCAGAGAGAGCAGGTTAAAGCTTCCAGAGAGAACAGGTTAAAGCTTCCAGAGAGAGCAGGTTAAAGCTTCCAGAGAGAACAGGTTAAAGCTTCTAGAGAGAGCAGGTTAAAGCTTCCAGAGAGAGCAGGTTAAAGCTTCCAGAGAGAACAGGTTAAAGCTTCCAGAGCAGGTTAAAGCTTCCAGAGAGAGCAGGTTAAAGCTTCCAGAGAGAGCAGGTTAAAGCTTCCAGAGAGAGCAGGTTAAAGCTTCCAGAGAGAACAGGTTAAAGCTTCAAGAGAGAGCAGGTTAAAGCTTCCAGAGAGAGCAGGTTAAAGCTTCAAGAGAGAACAGGTTAAAGCTTCCAGAGAGAACAGGTTAAAGCTTCCAGAGAGAACAGGTTAAAGCTTCAAGAGAGAGCAGGTTAAAGCTTCAAGAGAGAGCAGGTTAAAGCTTCCAGAGAGAGCAGGTTAAAGCTTCCAGAGAGAACAGGTTAAAGCTTCCAGAGCAGGTTAAAGCTTCCAGAGAGAGCAGGTTAAAGCTTCCAGAGAGAGCAGGTTAAAGCTTCCAGAGAGAACAGGTTAAAGCTTCCAGAGAGAGCAGGTTAAAGCTTCCAGAGAGAACAGGTTAAAGCTTCCATAGAGAGCAGGTTAAAGCTTCCAGAGAGAGCAGGTTAAAGCTTCCAGAGAGAGCAGGTTAAAGCTTCAAGAGAGAGCAGGTTAAAGCTTCAAGAGAGAACAGGTTAAAGCTTCCAGAGAGAGCAGGTTAAAGCTTCTAGAGAGAACAGGTTAAAGCTTCCAGAGAGAGCAGGTTAAAGATTCTAGAGAGAGCAGGTTAAAGCTTCTAGAGAGAGCAGGTTAAAGCTTCAAGAGAGAACAGGTTAAAGCTTCTAGAGAGAGCAGGTTAAAGCTTCAAGAGAGAACAGGTTAAAGCTTCAAGAGAGAACAGGTTAAAGCTTCTAGAGAGAGCAGGTTAAAGCTTCAAGAGAGAACAGGTTAAAGCTTCAAGAGCAGGTTAAAGCTTCTAGAGAGAGCAGGTTAAAGCTTCAAGAGAGAACAGGTTAAAGCTTCAAGAGAGAACAGGTTAAAGCTTCTAGAGAGAGCAGGTTAAAGCTTCAAGAGAGAGCAGGTTAAAGCTTCTAGAGAGAGCAGGTTAAAGCTTCTAGAGAGAACAGGTTAAAGCTTCCAGAGCGAGCAGGTTAAAGCTTCTAGAGAGAGCAGGTTAAAGCTTCAAGAGAGAACAGGTTAAAGCTTCTAGAGAGAGCAGGTTAAAGCTTCAAGAGAGAACAGGTTAAAGCTTCAAGAGAGAACAGGTTAAAGCTTCTAGAGAGAGCAGGTTAAAGCTTCAAGAGAGAACAGGTTAAAGCTTCAAGAGAGAACAGGTTAAAGCTTCTAGAGAGAGCAGGTTAAAGCTTCCAGAGAGAGCAGGTTAAAGCTTCCAGAGAGAGCAGGTTAAAGCTTCAAGAGAGAGCAGGTTAAAGCTTCAAGAGAGAGCAGGTTAAAGCTTCTAGAGAGAGCAGGTTAAAGCTTCAAGAGAGAACAGGTTAAAGCTTCTAGAGAGAGCAGGTTAAAGCTTCAAGAGAGAGCAGGTTAAAGCTTCAAGAGAGAACAGGTTAAAGCTTCCAGAGAGAACAGGTTAAAGCTTCAAGAGAGAGCAGGTTAAAGCTTCAAGAGAGAGCAGGTTAAAGCTTCCAGAGAGAACAGGTTAAAGCTTCCAGAGAGAGCAGGTTAAAGCTTCCAGAGAGAACAGGTTAAAGCTTCCAGAGAGAGCAGGTTAAAGCTTCCAGAGAGAGCAGGTTAAAGCTTCCAGAGAGAGCAGGTTAAAGCTTCAAGAGAGAACAGGTTAAAGCTTCAAGAGAGAGCAGGTTAAAGCTTCCAGAGAGAACAGGTTAAAGCTTCAAGAGAGAACAGGTTAAAGCTTCCAGAGAGAGCAGGTTAAAGCTTCCAGAGAGAGCAGGTTAAAGCTTCCAGAGAGAGCAGGTTAAAGCTTCCAGAGAGAGCAGGTTAAAGCTTCCAGAGAGAACAGGTTAAAGCTTCAAGAGAGAACAGGTTAAAGCTTCAAGAGAGAGCAGGTTAAAGCTTCCAGAGAGAACAGGTTAAAGCTTCCAGAGAGAACAGGTTAAAGCTTCAAGAGAGAACAGGTTAAAGCTTCCAGAGAGAGCAGGTTAAAGCTTCCAGAGAGAACAGGTTAAAGCTTCAAGAGAGAACAGGTTAAAGCTTCAAGAGAGAACAGGTTAAAGCTTCCAGAGAGAACAGGTTAAAGCTTCAAGAGAGAACAGGTTAAAGCTTCCAGAGAGAGCAGGTTAAAGCTTCCAGAGAGAGCAGGTTAAAGCTTCCAGAGAGAACAGGTTAAAGCTTCCAGAGAGAGCAGGTTAAAGCTTCAAGAGAGAACAGGTTAAAGCTTCCAGAGAGAGCAGGTTAAAGCTTCCAGAGCGAGCAGGTTAAAGCTTCCAGAGAGAACAGGTTAAAGCTTCCAGAGAGAGCAGGTTAAAGCTTCCAGAGAGAACAGGTTAAAGCTTCCAGAGGGACTTTTACTCTCGTAGTGATGTAAAAGCGCTCGTCAAAGTACATTACGCGCGGCTGTTTGATTTGCGCTCTCTACTTTTGGCACGGGGTTACCGTCATAATTCTAGAATAGATTATTTGTTTGTGGATTCAGGAAATGTGCACAGGGTGAAAGATTGCCTCATAGGGGGTCAGATGCGTCCGATCATAACTCTTTGTGCCTTGACGTAGGCATCGGTAACCGGAGAAGGATTACTAATTGGAGATTGAATGTGGGTCTACTGAATAATGAACAGAGGAAGGACAAACTCAAACTGGAAATACAGAACTATGTTACAGAAAACGACAATGGGATGGTGGAGCCAGTGATGGTTTGGGACACCTTGAAGGCAGTTATGAGAGGCAGATTAATTAGAAACGTATACAAAACATATATAAACACTGAGAATTGGAAAGAGACTACCAGAACTCGGCGGACTTGGACACACAAAAGAAAATGAAACTCATAAAACTAGAGATAGATAAACATCTAACAGAGGAGATGGAGCGGAAGATTCTGCTTTGTAAGCAAATTATTATGAGGTCGGCCCGAGAGCCACTAAAGTATTGAGACGGACCAGTAAGCAACTCGTCAAATCCATAAAATGAGGGACCCCTTATGAACCAATGATAAGAGCCGGAGGATATAGAAAGAATCTTCCAGAGATATTATGAGGAGTTATATACACAGACAAAATGTGCACAAAGAGAGGAGATTAAGTCCTTTTTCAACACATATATAAAAAATCAACTCTTTGAAAACATCAGATCTCAATGTGAAAACAGAAGAAGTCTCACTGATATGAACAGTTTCATGGCTTAGGAACGAAAGCTCACATCTCTTGATGGAAAGAAGTTTCAGCCGACAAGATTCACGTTATAGACACCCACCATCTCTTCATCCTCCAGGTCCTGTGTACTCTTCATCCTCCAGGTCCTGTGTACTCTTCATCCTCCAGGTCCTGTGCACTCTTCATCCTCCAGGTCCTGTGCACTCTTCATCCTCCAGGTCCTGTGCACTCTTCATCCTCCAGGTCCTGTGTACTCTTCATCCTCCAGGTCCTGTGCACTCTTCATCCTCCAGGTCCTGTGTACTCTTCATCCTCCAGGTCCTGTGTACTCTTCATCCTCCAGGTCCTGTGTACTCTTCATCCTCCAGGTCCTGTGTACTCTTCATCCTCCAGGTCCTGTGTACTCTTCATCCTCCAGGTCCTGTACACTCTTCATCCTCCAGGTCCTGTGTACTCTTCATCCTCCAGGTCCTGTGTACTCTTCATCCTCCAGGTCCTGTGTACTCTTCATCCTCCAGGTCCTGCTCTAGTCTGTATCTGGCCTGTAGAGGTTCTCCAGCCTGTGGAGGTTTTCCAGCCTGTAGAGGTTCTCCAGCCTGTAGAGAGGTTCTCCAGCCTGTAGAGAGGTTCTCCAGCCTGTAGAGGTTCTCCAGCCTGTAGAGGTTCTCCAGCCTGTAGAGAGGTTCTCCAGCCTGTAGAGGTTCTCCAGCCTGTAGAGAGGTTCTCCAGCCTGTAGAGGTTCTCCAGCCTGTAGAGGTTCTCCAGCCTGTAGAGAGGTTCTCCAGCCTGTAGAGAGGTTCTCCAGCCTGTAGAGGTTCTCCAGCCTGTAGAGGTTCTCCAGCCTGTAGAGAGGTTCTCCAGCCTGTGGAGGTTCTCCAGCCTGTAGAGGTTCTCCAGCCTGTGGAGGTTCTCCAGCCTGTAGAGAGGTTCTCCAGCCTGTAGAGGTTCTCCAGCCTGTAGAGGTTCTCCAGCCTGTAGAGAGGTTCTCCAGCCTGTAGAGGTTCTCCAGCCTGTAGAGAGGTTCTCCAGCCTGTAGAGGTGTGTGCCTCCCCACTCCATCACTGACCCACCAAACCAGTGCTGCTGAACCATGTTGCAGGCAGCATGTTGGTCTCCTTGGCTTCTCCAGACCTTCAGGTCTATCAGGAGAACCTGCTCTAGACCAGTGGGCACAGGGCCCCCTACAGGACTAGACCAGTGGGCACAGGGCCCCCTACAGGACTAGACCAGTGGGCACAGGGCCCCCTACAGGACTAGACCAGTGGGCACAGGGCCCCCTACAGGACTAGACCAGTGGGCACAGGGCCCCCTACAGGACTAGACCAGTGGGCACAGGGCCCCCTACAGGACTAGACCAGTGGGCACAGGGCCCCCTACAGGACTAGACCAGTGGGCACAGGGCCCCCTACAGGACTAGACCAGATTGTTTGGGCAGAGACATTCACACAGTGGCCTGCTGGAGACTCAGCCTTAGAGATAGAGTAAGGACGTGAGCAGGTCCTGGAGCAGGTCCTGGTCTGAGCAGGTCCTGGAGCAGGTCCTGGTCTGAGCAGGTCCTGGAGCAGGTCCTGGAGCAGGTCCTGGAGCAGGTCCTGGTCTGAGCAGGTCCTGGAGCAGGTCCTGGAGCAGGTCCTGGTCTGAGCAGGTCCTGGAGCAGGTCCTGGAGCAGGTCCTGGTCTGAGCAGGTCCTGGAGCAGGTCCTGGTCTGAGCAGGTCCTGGAGCAGGTCCTGGTCTGAGCAGGTCCTGGAGCAGGTCCTGGTCTGAGCAGGTCCTGGAGCAGGTCCTGGTCTGTAACACACTGAAAGTGAAGCTGTTTCTAGGGGACCAGAATAAATGACGGACCAGCAGGAAACAAACAAATAGCAAACGCTGTTTATTCATCGTGTAGAATAATGTTTCATCTTTACGGTTTACAACAATTAATAATAACTCATGCAAAACTGCACTGCAACGGCTGGAGAAGAAGTAGAATAAATAAAAGTAGTAGAAGAAGAAGTAGTAGAATAAATAAAAGTAGAAGAAGAAGTTGTAGAAGAAGTAGAATAAATGAAAGAAGAAGAAGTTGTAGAATAAATAAAAGTAGTAGAAGAAGTAGAATGAATGAAAGTAGAAGAAGTTGTAGAAGAAGTAGAATGAATGAAAGTAGTAGAAGAAGAAGTAGTAGAATAAATAAAAGTAGAAGAAGAAGTTGTAGAAGAAGTAGAATGAATGAAAGTAGAAGAAGTAGTAGAAGAAGTAGAATAAATAAAAGTAGTAGAAGAAGAAGTAGTAGAATAAATAAAAGTAGAAGAAGAAGTTGTAGAAGAAGTAGAATGAATGAAAGTAGAAGAAGTAGTAGAATAAATAAAAGTAGTAGAAGAAGTAGTAGAAGAAGTAGAATGAATGAAAGTAGAAGAAGTAGTAGAAGGAGGAGAAGATTTAAAAGAAGAAGTTTCAGAAGAACAAACATCTGTTAAAGGAAGTTGCTCCTCGTTGTCGACGACGCAGCAACAAAGTCCCGCTGACTTCTGGAGCAACTTGTTGACGTTCTCGTTGCTGCGGCGTCCGTCACCGTCACTTTGAAACAGTTTTGGAGGGAACACCCGGTTTGACCTCTGACCTGTGAAGTCATCGCAGTGACATCAGTGACGTCATCGCAGTGACGTCATCGCAGTGACGACATCGCAGTGACGACATCAGTGACGTCATCATCGCAGTGACGACGTCATCGCAGTGACGTCATCACAGTGACGTCATCACAGTGACATCATCACAGTGACGTCATCACAGTGACGTCATCACAGTGACATCAGTGACGTCATCGCAGTGACGTCATCGCAGTGACGTCATCGCAGTGACGTCATCAGTGACGTCATCATCGCAGTGACGACGTCATCGCAGTGACGTCATCACAGTGACGTCAGTGACGTCATCGCAGTGACGACATCACAGTGACGTCATCGCAGTGACGTCAGTGACGTCATCGCAGTGACGTCAGTGACGTCATCGCAGTGACGACATCGCAGTGACGACATCAGTGACGTCATCATCGCAGTGACGACGTCATCGCAGTGACGTCATCACAGTGACGTCATCACAGTGACATCATCACAGTGACATCAGTGACGTCATCGCAGTGACGTCATCGCAGTGACGTCATCGCAGTGACGTCATCAGTGACGTCATCGCAGTGACGACGTCATCGCAGTGACGACGTCATCGCAGTGACGTCATCACAGTGACGTCATCACAGTGACGTCAGTGACGTCATCGCAGTGACGACATCGCAGTGACGACATCAGTGACGTCATCATCGCAGTGACGACGTCATCGCAGTGACGTCATCACAGTGACATCATCACAGTGACATCATCACAGTGACATCAGTGACGTCATCACAGTGACGTCATCACAGTGACGTCATCACAGTGACGTCATCACAGTGACATCATCACAGTGACGTCATCACAGTGACGTCATCACAGTGACATCATCACAGTGACATCATCACAGTGACATCAGTGACGTCATCACAGTGACGTCATCACAGTGACGTCATCACAGTGACATCATCACAGTGACATCAGTGACGTCATCGCAGTGACGTCATCGCAGTGACGTCATCGCAGTGACGTCATCACAGTGACGTCCTCGTCGCAGTGATGTCGTCGGAGTTGATCAAATAATCAGGATTGATCAGAGGTCAGGGGGTTCCTTAAGACTCAACCTCACAATCTGTACAGCATACACACACACACACACACACACACACACACACACACACACACACACACACACACACACACACACACACACACACACACACTCTCTCATACACTGACATTAACAGGTCATGCTGTAATAAATATCAACATCCATAGCATCTATAAAGTCCGACATTAGAATATATACTCATACACACATATATGTATATGTATATGTGTTTAAATATGTGATTGTGTTTCTCTATAAGTAGCTTTGTTTTCACTTTGAAGAATCCCAAAATGTCACAACAACAACACTCAGTGTCCTCTGATTGGTCGGTCGCCGTGACCTCGAACAGAGAGGATCATGGGAGTCGGTCCTCGGGGCGGTTTGCCCTGAGCGGCGGCTGACAGGAGCCTCCTCGTTTCAGCCGACCGCTCACGTTTAAAGTCAAACCGCCCACGCGCTCTTGCTTCAGACGAGTATCCCAGCATGCATTGTGTGAACGGCCGTCCACACAATGCATGCTGGGATACTCGTCATGGAGGGATTCATCTTGAATCTGTGCTGCTGCCTGAAGGCTCTGATCAGGGCACACGGCCCACACGGGCCTGTCAGGCGGGCGAAAGGGCAGCGTGACGTGATGCAGACAGACAGGTGAGAAGAGTGAGGACAGACAGGCGTCTGTCTCTTTCTGTTTGGACATCTGTCTCCTGAGGAGAGGAAACCAGGAAAGGCTTTAAGTGGTCAGGCCTCTCCTCTCCAGCTCCCTCGTCTGCTTCAGCTCCTTTATCCTAGACACACACACACACACACACACACACACACACACACACACACACACACACAGTCAGAACATTTTCATATCCAAACTAAAACTAAATCCATCAATTAATTCAAAAATAATGTGTGTTTGTGTATTTGTGTCTGTGTTTGTTACCTGTGCCTGCATGTGTGTGTCTGTGTGCGTCTGTGTGTGTGTCTGTTACCTGTGTATCTGTGTCTGTGTGTGTGTCTGTTACCTGTGCCTGCATGTGTGTGTCTGTGTGCGTCTGTGTGTGTGTCTGTTACCTGTGTATCTGTGTCTGTGTGTGTGTCTGTTACCTGTGTATGTGTGTGTGTGTGTGTGTGTGTCTGTTACCTGTGTATGTGTGTGTGTGTGTCTGTTACCTGTGTATGTGTGTGTGTGTGTGTCTGTTACCTGTGTATGTGTGTCTGTTACCTGTGTATGTGTGTGTGTGTGTTACCTGTGTGTGTGTTACGTGTGTATCTGTGTCTGTGTGTGTGTCTGTTACCTGTGTATGTGTGTGTGTGTGTCTGTTACCTGTGTATGTGTGTGTGTGTGTCTGTTACCTGTGTATGTGTGTGTGTGTGTCTGTTACCTGTGTATGTGTGTCTGTTACCTGTGTATGTGTGTGTGTGTGTTACCTGTGTGTGTGTTACCTGTGTATGTGTGTGTGTTACCTGTGTATGTTACCTGTGTATGTGTGTGTGTGTGTCTGTTACCTGTGTATGTGTGTCTGTTACCTGTGTATGTGTGTGTGTGTGTCTGTTACCTGTGTATGTGTGTCTGTTACCTGTGTATGTGTGTCTGTGTGTGTCTGTTACCTGTGTATGTGTGTCTGTTACCTGTGTATGTGTGTCTGTGTGTGTCTGTTACCTGTGTATGTGTGTCTGTTACCTGTGTATGTGTGTGTGTTACCTGTGTGTGTGTGTGTGTTACCTGTGTATGTGTGTCTGTTACCTGTGTATGTGTGTGTGTGTGTGTCTGTTACCTGTGTATGTGTGTCTGTTACCTGTGTATGTGTGTCTGTGTGTGTCTGTTACCTGTGTATGTGTGTCTGTTACCTGTGTATGTGTGTGTGTTACCTGTGTGTGTGTGTGTGTTACCTGTGTATGTGTGTGTGTTACCTGTGTATGTGTGTGTGTTACCTGTGTATGTGTGTGTGTTACCTGTGTATGTGTGTGTGTTACCTGTGTATGTGTGTGTGTTACCTGTGTGTGTGTGTGTGTTACCTGTGTATGTGTGTGTGTTACCTGTGTATGTGTGTGTGTTACCTGTGTATGTTACCTGTGTATGTGTGTGTGTGTGTCTGTTACCTGTGTATGTGTGTCTGTTACCTGTGTATGTGTGTGTGTTACCTGTGTATCTGTGTCTGTGTGTGTGTCTGTTACCTGTGTATGTGTGTGTGTGTGTCTGTTACCTGTGTATGTGTGTGTGTGTGTCTGTTACCTGTGTATGTGTGTGTGTGTGTGTGTCTGTTACCTGTGTATGTGTGTCTGTTACCTGTGTATGTGTGTGTGTGTGTTACCTGTGTGTGTGTTACCTGTGTATGTGTGTGTGTTACCTGTGTATGTTACCTGTGTATGTGTGTGTGTGTGTCTGTTACCTGTGTATGTGTGTCTGTTACCTGTGTATGTGTGTGTGTGTGTGTCTGTTACCTGTGTATGTGTGTCTGTTACCTGTGTATGTGTGTCTGTGTGTGTCTGTTACCTGTGTATGTGTGTCTGTTACCTGTGTATGTGTGTCTGTGTGTGTCTGTTACCTGTGTATGTGTGTCTGTTACCTGTGTATGTGTGTGTGTTACCTGTGTGTGTGTGTGTGTTACCTGTGTATGTGTGTCTGTTACCTGTGTATGTGTGTCTGTGTGTGTCTGTTACCTGTGTATGTGTGTCTGTTACCTGTGTATGTGTGTGTGTTACCTGTGTGTGTGTGTGTGTTACCTGTGTATGTGTGTGTGTTACCTGTGTATGTTACCTGTGTATGTGTGTGTCTGTTACCTGTGTATGTGTGTCTGTTACCTGTGTATGTGTGTGTGTGTGTCTGTTACCTGTGTATGTGTGTCTGTTACCTGTGTATGTGTGTGTGTTACCTGTGTATGTGTGTGTGTTACCTGTGTATGTGTGTGTGTTACCTGTGTATGTGTCTGTATGTGTGTTACCTGTGTATGTGTGTGTTACCTGTGTATGTGTGTGTATGTGTGTGTGTTACCTGTGTCTGTATGTGTGTGTGTGTGTGTGTTACCTGTGTCTGTATGTGTGTGTGTTACCTGTGTATGTGTCTGTATGTGTGTGTGTTACCTGTGTATGTATGTGTGTGTGTATGTGTTACCTGTGTATGTGTGTGTGTGTTACCTGTGTATGTGTGTGTGTTACCTGTGTATGTGTATGTATGTGTGTGTGTTACCTGTGTATGTATGTGTTACCTGTGTATGTGTCTGTATGTGTGTGTGTGTTACCTGTGTATGTGTGTGTGTTACCTGTGTATGTGTGTGTGTTACCTGTGTATGTGTATGTATGTGTGTGTGTTACCTGTGTATGTATGTGTTACCTGTGTATGTGTCTGTATGTGTGTGTGTGTGTGTGTGTGTGTTACCTGTGTATGTGTGTGTGTTACCTGTGTGTGTTACCTGTGTATGTGTGTGTGTTACCTGTGTATGTGTGTGTGTTACCTGTGTCTGTATGTGTGTGTGTTACCTGTGTATGTGTCTGTATGTGTGTGTTACCTGTGTCTGTATGTGTGTGTGTTACCTGTGTATGTGTGTGTGTTACCTGTGTATGTTACCTGTGTATGTGTGTGTGTTACCTGCGTATATGTCTGTATGTGTGTGTGTTACCTGTGTATGTATGTGTGTGTGTTACCTGTGTATATGTCTGTATGTGTGTGTGTTACCTGTGTCTGTATGTGTGTGTGTTACCTGTGTCTGTATGTGTGTGTGTTACCTGTGTATATGTCTGTATGTGTGTGTGTTACCTGTGTATGTGTGTGTGTTACCTGTGTATGTTACCTGTGTATGTGTGTGTGTTACCTGTGTATATGTCTGTATGTGTGTGTGTTACCTGTGTATGTGTGTGTGTTACCTGTGTATATGTCTGTATGTGTGTGTGTTACCTGTGTATGTGTGTGTGTTACCTGTGTATATGTCTGTATGTGTGTGTGTTACCTGTGTATGTGTGTGTGTTACCTGTGTATATGTCTGTATGTGTGTGTGTTACCTGTGTATGTGTGTGTGTTACCTGTGTATGTTACCTGTGTATGTGTGTGTGTGTTACCTGTGTATATGTCTGTATGTGTGTGTGTGTTACCTGTGTATGTGTCTGTATGTTACCTGTGTATGTGTGTGTGTGTTACCTGTGTATGTGTCTGTATGTGTGTGTGTGTGTGTTACCTGTGTATGTGTGTGTTACCTGTGTATGTGTGTGTGTTACCTGTGTATGTGTGTGTGTTACCTGTGTCTGTATGTGTGTGTGTTACCTGTGTATGTGTCTGTATGTGTGTGTGTTACCTGCGTATATGTCTGTATGTGTGTGTGTTACCTATGTATGTATGTGTGTGTGTTACCTGTGTATATGTCTGTATGTGTGTGTGTTACCTGTGTCTGTATGTGTGTGTGTTACCTGTGTATATGTCTGTATGTGTGTGTGTTACCTGTGTATGTGTGTGTGTTACTTGTGTATGTTACCTGTGTATGTGTGTGTGTTACCTGTGTATATGTCTGTATGTGTGTGTGTTACCTGTGTATGTGTGTGTGTTACCTGTGTATGTTACCTGTGTATGTGTGTGTGTTACCTGTGTATATGTCTGTATGTGTGTGTGTTACCTGTGTATGTGTGTGTGTTACCTGTGTATGTGTCTGTATGTGTGTGTGTTACCTGTGTATGTGTGTGTGTTACCTGTGTATGTGTCTGTATGTGTGTGTGTTACCTGTGTCTGTATGTGTATGTGTTACCTGTGTATGTGTGTGTGTTACCTGTGTATGTGTGTGTGTTACCTGTGTGTGTGTGTATGTGTGTGTGTTACCTGTGTCTGTATGTGTATGTGTTACCTGTGTATGTGTGTGTGTTACCTGTGTATGTGTGTGTGTTACCTGTGTGTGTGTGTATGTGTGTGTGTTACCTGTGTCTGTATGTGTATGTGTTACCTGTGTATGTGTGTGTGTTACCTGTGTATGTGTCTGTATGTGTGTGTGTGTTACCTGTGTATGTGTGTGTGTTACCTGTGTATGTGTGTGTGTTACCTGTGTATGTGTCTGTATGTGTGTGTGTTACATGTGTATGTGTCTGTATGTGTGTGTATGTGTGTGTGTTACCTGTGTATGTGTGTGTATGTGTCTGTATGTGTTACCTGTGTATGTGTCTGTATGTGTGTGTGTTACCTGTGTATGTGTCTGTATGTGTGTGTATGTGTCTGTATGTGTGTGTGTTACCTGTGTATGTGTCTGTGTGTGTGTGTTACCTGTGTATGTGTCTGTATGTGTGTGTTACCTGTGTATGTGTGTGTTACCTGTGTATGTGTGTGTGTTACCTGTGTATGTGTCTGTATGTGTGTGTGTGTGTTACCTGTGTATGTGTCTGTATGTGTGTGTATGTGTCTGTATGTGTGTGTGTTACCTGTGTATGTGTGTGTATGTGTCTGTATGTGTTACCTGTGTATGTGTCTGTATGTGTTACCTGTGTATGTGTCTGTATGTGTGTGTGTTACCTGTGTATGTGTGTGTGTTACCTGTGTATGTGTCTGTATGTGTGTGTGTTACATGTGTATGTGTCTGTATGTGTGTATGTGTGTGTGTTACCTGTGTATGTGTGTGTATGTGTCTGTATGTGTTACCTGTGTATGTGTCTGTATGTGTGTGTGTTACCTGTGTATGTGTCTGTATGTGTGTGTATGTGTCTGTATGTGTGTGTGTTACCTGTGTATGTGTCTGTATGTGTGTGTGTTACCTGTGTATGTGTCTGTATGTGTGTGTATGTGTCTGTATGTGTGTGTGTTACCTGTGTATGTGTCTGTATGTGTGTGTATGTGTCTGTATGTGTGTGTGTTACCTGTGTATGTGTGTGTATGTGTCTGTATGTGTTACCTGTGTATGTGTCTGTATGTGTTACCTGTGTATGTGTCTGTATGTGTTACCTGTGTATGTGTATGTGTTACCTGTGTATGTGTATGTGTTACCTGTGTATGTGTCTGTATGTGTTACCTGTGTATGTGTCTGTATGTGTTACCTGTGTATGTGTATGTGTTACCTGTGTATGTGTCTGTATGTGTTACCTGTGTATGTGTCTGTACGTGTTACCTGTGTATGTGTGTGTATGTGTATGTGTTACCTGTGTATGTGTCTGTATGTGTTACCTGTGTCTGCAGCGTCTCAGGAACCTCATGATCTTCCGAGCTGCCTGGTCCTGTTTCTTCGTCAAGAACGACCCCCTAAAGAAGACATGTCAGGATGAGGTCTGGACCTGGACCTGGTTCTACAGGATGAGGTCTAGATCTGGATGAGGTCTAGACCTGGATGAGGTCTGGACCTGGTCTACAGGAGCAGGTCTTACTTGGTCTTGGGGTTGTGGCTGGCCCCCCTCGGGCCCCCCTTCAGCCTCTCGTACTCCTTGTAGCTGCGGTAGTACTGCTGGATCAGGACCGCCGCCCGCCGGCTCTGCTGGAACCGCTTCTGCTCGTAGTAGGACCGGAACTTGGACTGGATCAAGATGGCCGCCTGGGTCATCTTCTTGTAGAGCGCATACTGAGGGGGACAGAGTGGCACTGTTAGAGTCCACCAAGACCAGGACCACCAAGACCAGGTCCACAGCAGACCAGGACCACAGCAGACCAGGTCCACCAAGACCAGGACCACAGCAGACCAGGACCACAGCAGACCAGGTCCACCAAGACCAGGTCCACAGCAGACCAGGACCACAGCAGACCAGGACCACAGCAGACCAGGTCCACCAAGACCAGGTCCACAGCAGACCAGGACCACAGCAGACCAGGACCACAGCAGACCAGGTCCACCAAGACCAGGACCACAGCAGACCAGGACCACAGCAGACCAGGACCACAGCAGACCAGGTCCACCAAGACCAGGTCCACAGCAGACCAGGACCACAGCAGACCAGGTCCACAGCAGACCAGGACCACAGCAGACCAGGACCACAGCAGACCAGGACCACAGCAGACCAGGTCCACCAAGACCAGGTCCACCAAGACCAGGTCCACAGCAGACCAGGTCCACAGCAGACCAGGTCCACAGCAGACCAGGTCCACAGCAGACCAGGTCCACAGCAGACCAGGTCCACAGCAGACCAGGACCACAGCAGACCAGGTCCACAGCAGACCAGGACCACAGCAGACCAGGACCACAGCAGACCAGGTCCACCAAGACCAGGTCCACAGCAGACCAGGACCACAGCAGACCAGGACCACAGCAGACCAGGTCCACCAAGACCAGGACCACAGCAGACCAGGACCACAGCAGACCAGGACCACAGCAGACCAGGTCCACCAAGACCAGGTCCACAGCAGACCAGGACCACAGCAGACCAGGTCCACAGCAGACCAGGACCACAGCAGACCAGGACCACAGCAGACCAGGACCACAGCAGACCAGGTCCACCAAGACCAGGTCCACCAAGACCAGGTCCACAGCAGACCAGGTCCACAGCAGACCAGGTCCACAGCAGACCAGGTCCACAGCAGACCAGGTCCACAGCAGACCAGGACCACAGCAGACCAGGACCACAGCAGACCAGGTCCACAGCAGACCAGGACCACAGCAGACCAGGTCCACAGCAGACCAGGTCCACCAAGACCAGGTCCACCGCAGACCAGGATGAAATGAGAGACGAGAACATAGCAGGCTCTGAACCCTCGTAAGGCTGAGTCCTACAGAGGAAACTCATCTCCTTACTCTATCTCTAAGGCTGAGCCCTACAGAGGAAACTCATCTCCTTACTCTATCTCTAAGGCTGAGCCCTACAGAGGAAACTCATCTCCTTACTCTATCTCTAAGGCTGAGCCCTACAGAGGAAACTCATCTCCTTACTCTATCTCTAAGGCTGAGCCCTACAGAGGAAACTCATCTCCTTACTCTATCTCTAAGACTGAGCCCTACAGAGGAAACTCATCTCCTTACTCTATCTCTAAGGCCGAGCCCTACAGAGGAAACTCATCTCCTTACTCTATCTCTAAGGCTGAGCCCTACAGAGGAAACTCATCTCCTTACTCTATCTCTAAGACTGAGCCCTACAGAGGAAACTCATCTCCTTACTCTATCTCTAAGAGTCCTACAGAGGAAACTCATCTCCTTACTCTATCTCTAAGAGTCCTACAGAGGAAACTCATCTCCTTACTCTATCTCTAAGAGCCCTACAGAGGAAACTCATCTCCTTACTCTATCTCTAAGAGTCCTACAGAGGAAACTCATCTCCTTACTCTATCTCTAAGAGTCCTACAGAGGAAACTCATCTCCTTACTCTATCTCTAAGAGTCCTACAGAGGAAACTCATCTCCTTACTCTATCTCTAAGACTGAGCCCTACGGAGGAAACTCATCTCCTTACTCTATCTCTAAGAGTCCTACAGAGGAAACTCATCTCCTTACTCTATCTCTAAGAGTCCTACAGAGGAAACTCATCTCCTTACTCTATCTCTAAGAGTCCTACAGAGGAAACTCATCTCCTTACTCTATCTCTAAGGCTGAGCCCTACAGAGGAAACTCATCTCCTTACTCTATCTCTAAGAGTCCTACAGAGGAAACTCATCTCCTTACTCTATCTCTAAGAGTCCTACAGAGGAAACTCATCTCCTTACTCTATCTCTGAGGCCGAGCCCTACAGAGGAAACTCATCTCCTTACTCTATCTCTAAGAGTCCTACAGAGGAAACTCATCTCCTTACTCTATCTCTAAGAGTCCTACAGAGGAAGCTCATCTCCTTACTCTATCTCTAAGAGTCCTACGGAGGAAACTCATCTCCTTACTCTATCTCTAAGAGTCCTACAGAGGAAACTCATCTCCTTACTCTATCTCTAAGAGTCCTACAGAGGAAACTCATCTCCTTACTCTATCTCTAAGAGCCCTACAGAGGAAACTCATCTCCTTACCCTATCTCTAAGGCTGAGCCCTACAGAGGAAACTCATCTCCTTACTCTATCTCTAAGGCTGAGCCCTACAGAGGAAACTCATCTCCTTACTCTATCTCTAAGGCTGAGCCCTACAGAGGAAACTCATCTCCTTACTCTATCTCTAAGGCTGAGCCCTACAGAGGAAACTCATCTCCTTACTCTATCTCTAAGGCTGAGCCCTACAGAGGAAACTCATCTCCTTACCCTATCTCTAAGAGTCCTACAGAGGAAACTCATCTCCTTACTCTATCTCTAAGAGCCCTACAGAGGAAACTCATCTCCTTACTCTATCTCTAAGGCTGAGCCCTACAGAGGAAACTCATCTCCTTACCCTATCTCTAAGGCTGAGCCCTACAGAGGAAACTCATCTCCTTACCCTATCTCTAAGGCTGAGCCCTACAGAGGAAACTCATCTCCTTACTCTATCTCTAAGGCCGAGCCCTATCATCATCATCACAGTCATCAACAATACAACGTAACATTTAACACATTTATTAATGAACAAATCTTTCATTCAATAAAAACATTCACATCACTGGAAACACAACCTGTTGAAGAGTCTGGCTGCTGTCCACACACACACACACACACACACACACACACACACACACACACACAGGTCTGCCATATTACCTTCAGAGCTATCCATGTTAGCTAGCCAGAGAGAGGGAGAGACGCAGGTTAGTTCAGTGTTAGTGAAGCTGGAGGACAAACGACACACACACACACACACACACACACACACACACACACACACACACACACACACACACACACACACACCTGTTTGTATTTCCTGTAGCATCTCTGGATGACGGCAGCAGCCATGTCCTGCTGCTCCTTTAACCTCCGACCCTGAAGGCAGACAGAGGACATTCCAGCAGCTGTGATGTCACAGTACACAACAGCGTGTACAAGTACACAACAGCGTGTACAAGTACACACGCTGTGACGTCACAGTACACAACAGCGTGTACAAGTACACAACAGCGTGTACAAGTACACACGCTGTGACGTCACAGTAACACAACAGTATGGAAGTGTGTACTAGTATTCTTTGTGTGTACTAGTACGTGCAGTGTGTATAGTACTCTGTGTGTACTAGACGTGCAGTGTGTATAGTACTCTGTGTGTACTAGACGTGCAGTGTGTACAGTACTCTGTGTACTAGTACGTGCAGTGTGTACAGTACTCTGGGTGTACTAGTACATGCAGTGTGTACAGTACTCTGTGTACTAGTACGTGCAGTGTGTACAGTACTCTGTGTACTAGTACGTGCAGTGTGTACAGTACTGTGTGTACAGTACTCTGTGTGTACAGTACTCTGTGTGTACAGTACTCTGTGTACTAGTACTCTGTGTGTACAGTACTCTGTGTGCACAGTACTCTGTGTACTAGTACGTGCAGTGTGTACAGTACTCTGTGTGTACAGTACTCTGTGTGTACAGTACTCTGTGTACTAGTACTCTGTGTGTACAGTACTCTGTGTACTAGTACACCAGTACCTTGTATCTCCTGAAGGCGCTCTGGATGATGCGGGCGGCCTCGTACAGCTCCCGCTGCTCAGTGTGTACTAGTACGTGCAGTGTGTACAGTACTCTGTGTACTAGTACTCTGTGTGTACAGTACTCTGTGTACAGTACTCTGTGTACAGTACTCTGTGTACTAGTACACCAGTACCTTGTATCTCCTGAAGGCGCTCTGGATGATGCGGGCGGCCTCGTACAGCTCCCGCTGCTCTCCGTCCGTCAGCGTCAGCAGAGCGAAGTCTCTCTCTATCTTCCCATTGGCCGAGGCGTTCAGGAACTCCGCCCACGCCGCGGAGGAGGGGGGGCGGAGCCTCTGGAGCGCCAGCGCGCTGAGCGGCGAGGGAGGACACGCCCGCCTGCAAGACACGCACACGCACATCGATACCGCGCTCTGCCCGGGAAAATACCCATCATGCACTGGTGACATCGGAGGCTCACCTGGGAGGGGAGTGGGCGTCGACCGTGTGTGTGTGGGCGTCGACCGTGTCCAGGTAGGCGGCCAGCCAGGTGTCCTGAGTGGCGGCGTTGTCCCGCCTCTCTCTGAGCGGAGACTCCGCCCCCAGGGGGAAGTCCTCCTGTTTGATTCGCTCAGGGGTCGCCTCGAGGATCTGCTGCGCCAGCGTCGCCATGTCCACCTGTTGGTACATAGAACATGAACATTTAGACTCAGGCCTAAGTCTAACATGAGGACTAAAGTCAGGACTAAAGTCTGACCTCAGGACTAAAGTCTAACATGAGGACTAAAGTCTAACATGAGGACTAAAGTCAGGCCTAAAGTCTAACATGAGGACTAAAGTCAGGCCTAAAGTCTAACATGAAGACTAAAGTCAGGACTAAAGTCTGACCTCAGGACTAAAGTCTAACATGAGGACTAAAGTCTAACATGAGGACTAAAGTCTGACCTCAGGACTAAAGTCTAACATGAGGACTAAAGTCTAACATGAGGACTAAAGTCAGACCTCAGGACTAAAGTCTAACATGAGGACTAAAGTCTAACATGAGGACTAAAGTCTGAAGTCAGGACTAAAGTCTGACCTCAGGACTAAAGTCTAACATGAGGACTAAAGTCTAACATGAGGACTAAAGTCTAAAGTCAGGACTAAAGTCTGACCTCAGGACTAAAGTCTAACATGAGGACTAAAGTCTAACATGAGGACTAAAGTCTAAAGTCAGGACTAAAGTCTGACCTCAGGACTAAAGTCTAGCATGTGGACTAAAGTCTAACATGAGGACTAAAGTCTAAAGTCAGGACTAAAGTCTGACCTCAGGACTAAAGTCTAAACTCAGGACTAAAGTCTGACCTCAGGACTAAAGTTCAACATCAGAACTAAAGTCTGACCTCAGGACTAAAGTTCAACATCAGAACTAAAGTCTGACCTCAGGACTAAAGTTCAACATCAGAACTAAAGTCTGACCTCAGGACTAAAGTCTAAACTCAGGACTAAAGACTAACCTCAGGACTAAAGACTAACATCAGGACTAAAGTCTGACCTTAGGACTAAAGACTAACCTTAAGACTAAAGACTAACCTCAGGACTAAAGTCTGACCTCAGGACTAAAGTTCAACATCAGGACTAAAGTCTGACCTTAGGACTAAAGTCTAAACTCAGGACTAAAGACTAACCTCAAGACTAAAGTCTGACCTTAGGACTAAAGTCTGACCTCAGGACTAAAGTCTGACCTTAGGACTAAAGTCTGACCTCAGGACTAAAGTCTAAACTCAGGACTAAAGACTAACCTCAGGACTAAAGTCTGACCTTAGGACTAAAGTCTGACCTCAGGACTAAAGTCTGACCTCAGGACTAAAGACTAACCTCAGGACTAAAGTCTGACCTCAGGACTAAAGTTCAACATCAGAACTAAAGTCTGACCTTAGGACTAAAGACTAACCTTAAGACTAAAGACTAACCTCAGGACTAAAGTCTGACCTCAGGACTAAAGTTCAACATCAGGACTAAAGTCTGACCTTAGGACTAAAGTCTGACCTCAGGACTAAAGTTCAACATCAGGACTAAAGTCTGACCTTAGGACTAAAGACTAACCTCAGGACTAAAGTCTGACCTCAGGACTAAAGTTCAACATCAGGACTAAAGTCTGACCTTAGGACTAAAGTCTGACCTCAGGACTAAAGTTCAACATCAGAACTAAAGTCTGACCTCAGGACTAAAGTTCAACATCAGGACTAAAGTCTGACCTCAGGACTAAAGTTCAACATCAGAACTAAAGTCTGACCTTAGGACTAAAGTCTGACCTCAGGACTAAAGTTCAACATCAGGACTAAAGTCTGACCTTAGGACTAAAGTCTGACCTCAGGACTAAAGTTCAACATCAGGACTAAAGTCTGACCTTAGGACTAAAGTCTGACCTCAGGACTAAAGTTCAACATCAGGACTAAAGTCTGACCTCAGGACTAAAGTTCAACATCAGGACTAAAGTCTGACCTTAGGACTAAAGTTCAACATCAGGACTAAAGTCTGACCTTAGGACTAAAGTTCAACATCAGGACTAAAGTCTGACCTTAGGACTAAAGTTCAACATCAGGACTAAAGTCTGACCTTAGGACTAAAGACTAACCTTAAGACTAAAGACTAAACTCAGGACTAAAGTGTATCTGCAGTACCTCCTCCTCCAAGAACTCCTCTTCCTCGTCTTCGTTCTCGGCGTTCTCGCTGTAGCTCAGCAGGTGGTCCTCCAGCTGGTCCTCCGCCAGGTGTGCGTGTGCGTAGGTGTGTGCGTAGGTGTGTGTGTGGGGGGGGGAGGAGCTCTCGTAGTCCATCAGGTGAAGCGGAGAGTCTCTGGAGCCTCCAGGGTTCAAACCTGCGAGGGATGAGGGACAACGAGGATCAGACTAGCAGACCAGGTCCCGGACCAGGTCCCGGACCCGGACCAGGACCAGGACCAGGTCCCGGACCCGGACCCGGACCAGGACCCGGACCAGGACCAGGACCGGGTACCTCATTCATAGAAAACAGTGTGGGTGTTACCTGTGCTGGAGGGAGAGAGAGACGAGGTGGAGGAGGGGGAGGTGTCCATGGGGGCGGGGCCACTGGAGTAGGCGGAGCCATTGGAGTAGGCGGGGCCACTGGAGTAGGCGGAGCTCGGAGAGTGGGAGGAGGGGTCGCTGGGGGAGGGGAGGCTGCTGGAGGAGCTCAGACCTGGAGGCGGGAGAAGAGACACCGTTAGAGCCAATCAGAGGACAGGAATCCTG
>JBAMJR010000145.1:70000-72500 GCA_038501785.1 Myoxocephalus aenaeus | reverse complement strand
TCATGTGACCTGGTGGAGCTCCTCTATAACATGAAGTCATGTGACCTGGTGGAGCTCCTCTATAACATGAAGTCATGTGACCTGGTGGAGCTCCTCTATAACATGAAGTCATGTGACCTGGTGGAGTTCCTCTATAGGCTAACATGAAGTCATGTGACCTGGTGGAGCTCCTCTATAACATGAAGTCATGTGACCTGGTGGAGCTCCTCTATAACATGAAGTCATGTGACCTGGTGGAGCTCCTCTATAGACTAACATGAAGTCATGTGACCTGGTGGAGCTCCTCTATAACATGAAGTCATGTGACCTGGTGGAGCTCCTCTATAACATGAAGTCATGTGACCTGGTGGAGCTCCTCTATAACATGAAGTCATGTGACCTGGTGGAGCTCCTCTATAACATGAAGTCATGTGACCTGGTGGAGCTCCTCTATAACATGAAGTCATGTGACCTGGTGGAGTTCCTCTATAGACTAACATGAAGTCATGTGACCTGGTGGAGCTCTTCTATAACATGAAGTCATGTGACCTGGTGGAGCTCCTCTATAACATGAAGTCATGTGACCTGGTGCAGCTCCTCTATAACATGAAGTCATGTGACCTGGTGGAGCTCCTCTATAACATGAAGTCATGTGACCTGGTGGAGCTCCTCTATAACATGAAGTCATGTGACCTGGTGGAGCTCCTCTATAGACTGACATGAAGTCATGTGACCTGGTGGAGCTCCTCTATAACAGGAAGTCATGTGACCTGGTGGAGGTCCTCTATAGACTAACATGAAGTCATGTGACCTGGTGGAGCTCCTCTATAACATGAAGTCATGTGACCTGGTGGAGCTCCTCTATAACATGAAGTCATGTGACCTGGTGGAGCTCCTCTATAGGCTAACATGAAGTCATGTGACCTGGTGGAGCTCCTCTATAGACTAACATGAAGTCATGTGACCTGGTGGAGCTCCTCTATAGACTAACATGAAGTCATGTGACCTGGTGGAGCTCCTCTATAGACTAACATGAAGTCATGTGACCTGGTGGAGCTCCTCTATAGACTAACATGAAGTCATGTGACCTGGTGGAGCTCCTCTATAGACTAACATGAAGTCATGTGACCTGGTGGAGCTCCTCTATAGGCTAACATGAAGTCATGTGACCTGGTGGAGCTCCTCTATAGGCTAACATGAAGTCATGTGACCTGGTGGAGGTCCTCTATAGACTAACATGAAGTCATGTGACCTGGTGGAGCTCCTCTATAGACTAACATGAAGTCATGTGACCTGGTGGAGCTCCTCTATAACATGAAGTCATGTGACCTGGTGGAGCTCCTCTATAGGCTAACATGAAGTCATGTGACCTGGTGGAGGTCCTCTATAACATGAAGTCATGTGACCTGGTGGAGCTCCTCTATAACATGAAGTCATGTGACCTGGTGGAGCTCCTCTATAACATGAAGTCATGTGACCTGGTGGAGCTCCTCTATAACATGAAGTCATGTGACCTGGTGGAGCTCCTCTATAGGCTAACATGAAGTCATGTGACCTGGTGGAGGTCCTCTATAGACTAACATGAAGTCATGTGACCTGGTGGAGCTCCTCTATAGACTAACATGAAGTCATGTGACCTGGTGGAGGTCCTCTATAGACTAACATGAAGTCATGTGACCTGGTGGAGCTCCTCTATAACATGAAGTCATGTGACCTGGTGGAGCTCCTCTATAGACTAACATGAAGTCATGTGACCTGGTGGAGCTCCTCTATAGACTAACATGAAGTCATGTGACCTGGTGGAGCTCCTCTATAGACTAACATGAAGTCATGTGACCTGGTGGAGCTCCTCTATAGACTAACATGAAGTCATGTGACCTGGTGGAGCTCCTCTATAACATGAAGTCATGTGACCTGGTGGAGCTCCTCTATAACATGAAGTCATGTGACCTGGTGGAGCTCCTCTATAACATGAAGTCATGTGACCTGGTGGAGCTCCTCTATAACATGAAGTCATGTGACCTGGTGGAGCTCCTCTATAACAGGAAGTCATGTGAGCTCACCGTCCAATGAGAGCCAGTCCAGCTGTGAGCTGGGCAGAGAGCTGGCGTTCCTCGCTCGGTACTCAAACAGAACCGAAGAGGACACGGAACCTCCAGACTCCAGAACCTGCAGACACACCAGACCGGCCTCGTGGGCTGAAAGAGAGACATAGAACATTGAGACCTCTGGTTCTCCTGGAGGTCTTATTAGTATGTAGAACATTGAGACCTTTGGTTCTCCTAGAGGTCTTATTAGTATGTAGAACATTGAGACCTCTGGTTCTCCTAGAGGTCTTATTAGTATGTAGAACATTGAGACCTTTGGTTCTCCTAGAGGTCTTATTAGTATGTAGAACATTGAGACCTTTGGTTCTCCTAGAGGTCTTATTAGTATGTAGAACATTGAGACCTCTGGTTCTCCTAGAGGTCTTATTAGTATGTAGAACATTGAGACCTTTGGTTCTCCTAGAGGTCTTATT
>JBAMJR010000145.1:40000-65000 GCA_038501785.1 Myoxocephalus aenaeus | reverse complement strand
GAGTGAAAAGGAGCGGATGACTACATTGACTGAAGAAAATAGTCCCTTTAAGTCTCACCTGCAGCAGAGCGAGTTTGGTGGGGGGAGCGCTGCCTTCATCATCATCTTCATCATCTTCATCTTCATCATCATCAGCCTCCTCCTCATGCCCCCCCCCTTGGGACTCCCCAAGAGCTCCCAGCTCCAAGCAGAGGGGGAGCAGGGGCGGGGCCACAGAGGAAGAGGAGGAGGAAGAGGAGGAGGAAGAGGAGGAGGATGAAAGGGAGGAGAGCGAGGAGGGAGGGGAGACAGAGGAGGGAGGGGTGGAGATGGGGGAGAGGGAGAGAGCGAGGGATGGAGGAGAGAGGGAGGAGCAGAGACCAGCAGAGGCGGGAGGAGGGCCGCCGTACGTCTGACCCTGTTTGGGGGAGTTGAGGAAGGAGTCGGGGTCAAAGGTCAGGTGGACCGCCGGGGGAGGCGAAGCGAGAGAGGGAAGGGGGGGCGAACGAGGGGAGGGGGGGGAAGCCACACCCGGTGCCTGGACGATGACGGGGGGAGGAGGGGAGGCGGGCCCGCCGTCGGCAGCAGGAGGAGGGGGGGGTAACGGGCCGGAGCGGGGGATGAGCGGAGGCCCCGCCTCCTCCCCTCTGGCCCCGCCTCCCCCGGTCGCTGCCACCACGAGCACTGCATTCTGGGGCAGCGCCACCGTCGTCAGGTCGCCGTAGAAGCCGTTGCTACAAAATAAAACACACACATACATATATATATAGTATATACAGTATAATATATATCCAGATATTAACAGTATAATCTATTGTAAAGACACTCACGTGGCTGAGGGGCGGGGCGAGGAGGCGGGGCTTCCCAGTTTGGCCCCTCCCCCTCCTCCCCCCTCACAGGACAGTTTGGGGGAGATGATGCGATGCTTGGTGCTGTTACAGCGGTGAGGAATGTTCACTCCTGAAGAGACTGTCCAGATGCACACGTTAGTGATGTCACCGTGATGTCACCGTGATGTCACAGTGATGTCACAGTGGTGTCACAGTGGTGTCACAGTGGTGTCACAGTGGTGTCACCGTGATGTCACAGTGATGTCACCGTGATGTCACCGTGGTGTCACAGTGATGTCACCGTGATGTCACAGTGGTGTCACCGTGGTGTCACCGTGATGTCACCGTGATGTCACAGTGATGTCACAGTGGTGTGACAGTGGTGTCACAGTGATGTCACAGTGGTGTCACAGTGGTGTCACCGTGATGACACAGTGATGTCACAGTGGTGTGACAGTGGTGTCACAGTGATGTCACAGTGGTGTCACAGTGATGTCACAGTGGTGTCACAGTGGTGTCACAGTGGTGTCACAGTGATGTCACAGTGATGTCACAGTGATGTCACAGTGGTGACAGTGATGACACAGTGATGTCACAGTGGTGTCACAGTGGTGTCACAGTGGTGTCACAGTGATGTCACAGTGATGTCACAGTGATGACACAGTGATGTCACAGTGGTGACAGTGATGACACAGTGATGTCACCGTGGTGTCACAGTGATGTCACAGTGGTGTCACAGTGGTGTCACCGTGATGTCACCGTGATGTCACAGTGATGTCACAGTGATGTCACCGTGGTGTCACAGTGATGTCACAGTGGTGTCACAGTGATGACACAGTGATGTCACCGTGGTGTCACAGTGGTGTCACAGTGGTGTCACAGTGATGACACAGTGATGTCACCGTGGTGACACAGTGGTGTCACAGTGATGTCACAGTGATGTCACAGTGGTGTCACAGTGGTGTCACAGTGATGACACAGTGATGTCACCGTGGTGACACAGTGGTGTCACCGTGATGACACAGTGATGTCACAGTGATGTCACAGTGGTGTCACAGTGATGTCACAGTGGTGTCACAGTGATGTCACAGTGGTGTCACAGTGGTACCACAGTGATGTCAGTGATGTCACAGTGATGTCACCGTGGTGTCACAGTGGTGTCACCGTGATGACACAGTGATGTCACAGTGATGTCACAGTGGTGTCAGTGATGTCACCGTGGTGTCACAGTGGTGTCACAGTGATGTCACCGTGGTGTCACAGTGATGTCACAGTGATGTCACAGTGATGTCACCGTGGTGTCACAGTGGTGTCAGTGATGTCACCGTGGTGTCACCGTGGTGTCACAGTGATGTCACCGTGGTGTCACAGTGATGTCACCGTGGTGTCACAGTGGTGTCAGTGATGTCACCGTGGTGTCACAGTGATGTCACAGTGATGTCACCGTGGTGTCACAGTGATGTCACCGTGGTGTCACAGTGATGTCAGTGGTGTCAGTGATGTCACAGTGATGTCACAGTGATGTCACAGTGGTGTCACAGTGGTGTCACAGTGATGTCAGTGATGTCACAGTGATGTCACAGTGGTGTCACAGTGGTGTCACAGTGATGTCAGTGGTGTCACAGTGGTGTCACAGTGGTGTCACAGTGGTGTCACAGTGATGTCACAGTGGTGTCACAGTGATGTCACAGTGATGTCACAGTGGTGTCACAGTGGTGTCACAGTGGTGTCACAGTGATGTCACAGTGATGTCACAGTGATGTCACAGTGGTGTCACAGTGATGTCAGTGGTGTCAGTGATGTCAGTGATGTCACAGTGATGTCACAGTGATGTCACAGTGATGACACAGTGATGTCACAGTGGTGACACAGTGATGCCACAGTGATGTCAGTGATGTCACAGTGATGTCACAGTGGTGTCACAGTGATGTCAGTGGTGTCAGTGATGTCAGTGATGTCACAGTGATGTCACAGTGATGTCACAGTGATGTCACAGTGATGTCACCGTGGTGTCACAGTGATGTCACCGTGGTGTCACAGTGATGTCAGTGGTGTCAGTGATGTCACAGTGATGTCACAGTGATGTCACAGTGGTGTCACAGTGGTGTCACAGTGATGTCAGTGATGTCACAGTGATGTCACAGTGGTGTCACAGTGGTGTCACAGTGATGTCAGTGGTGTCACAGTGGTGTCACAGTGGTGTCACAGTGGTGTCACAGTGATGTCACAGTGGTGTCACAGTGATGTCACAGTGATGTCACAGTGGTGTCACAGTGGTGTCACAGTGGTGTCACAGTGATGTCACAGTGGTGTCACAGTGATGTCACAGTGATGTCACAGTGGTGTCACAGTGATGTCAGTGGTGTCAGTGATGTCAGTGATGTCACAGTGATGTCACAGTGATGTCACAGTGATGACACAGTGATGTCACAGTGGTGACACAGTGATGCCACAGTGATGTCAGTGATGTCACAGTGATGTCACAGTGGTGTCACAGTGATGTCAGTGGTGTCAGTGATGTCAGTGATGTCACAGTGATGTCACAGTGATGTCACAGTGGTGTCACAGTGATGTCAGTGGTGTCAGTGATGTCAGTGATGTCACAGTGGTGTCACAGTGATGTCAGTGATGTCACAGTGGTGTCACAGTGGTGTCACAGTGATGTCACAGTGGTGTCACAGTGATGTCACAGTGATGTCACAGTGATGTCACAGTGGTGTCACAGTGATGTCACAGTGATGTCACAGTGGTGTCACAGTGATGTCAGTGGTGTCAGTGATGTCAGTGATGTCACAGTGATGTCACAGTGATGTCACAGTGATGACACAGTGATGTCACAGTGGTGACACAGTGATGCCACAGTGATGTCAGTGATGTCACAGTGATGTCACAGTGGTGTCACAGTGATGTCAGTGGTGTCAGTGATGTCAGTGATGTCACAGTGATGTCACAGTGATGTCACAGTGGTGTCAGTGATGTCAGTGATGTCACAGTGATGTCACAGTGATGTCAGTGATGTCACAGTGGTGTCACAGTGGTGTCAGTGATGTCACAGTGGTGTCACAGTGGTGTCACAGTGATGTCACAGTGGTGTCACAGTGATGTCACAGTGATGTCACAGTGATGTCACAGTGATGTCACAGTGGTGTCACAGTGGTGTCAGTGATGTCACAGTGGTGTCACAGTGGTGTCAGTGATGTCACAGTGATGTCACAGTGGTGTCACAGTGATGTCACAGTGGTGTCACAGTGATGTCACAGTGATGTCACAGTGATGCCACAGTGGTGTCACAGTGGTGCGTTACCTTGGGTCGGGTTACAGAGGCAGGTGTGTGTGCGTGGCTGTGGTTTGGTTCTCTGCCGGTCCAGAATGTGTTGAACCAAGTCCTCAATACTGAAATCACCTGATCCCACCGAGCACTTCATACTGTGAACTGAGTACACAGATACTGCATGTTAGTACCACAGAGTACACAGATACTGCATGTTAGTACCACAGAGTACACAGATACTGCATGTTAGTACCACAGAGTACACAGATACTGCATGTTAGTACCACAGAGTACACAGATACTGCATGTTAATACCACAGAGTACACAGATACTGCATGTTAGTACCACAGAGTACACAGATACTACAGGTTAATACCACAGAGTACACAGATACTACAGGTTAATACCACAGAGTACACAGATACTACAGGTTAATACCACAGAGTACACAGATACTACAGGTTAGTACCACAGAGTAAGCAGATACTGCATGTTAGTACCACAGAGTACACAGATACTACAGGTTAGTACCACAGAGTACACAGATACTACAGGTTAATACCACAGAGTACACAGATACTGCATGTTAGTACCACAGAGTACACAGATACTACAGGTTAATACCACAGAGTACACAGATACTACAGGTTAATACCACAGAGTACACAGATACTACAGGTTAGTACCACAGAGTACACAGATACTGCATGTTAGTACCACAGAGTACACAGATACTACAGGTTAATACCACAGAGTACACAGATACTGCATGTTAGTACCACAGAGTACACAGATACTACAGGTTAATACCACAGAGTACACAGATACTACAGGTTAATACCACAGAGTACACAGATACTACAGGTTAGTACCACAGAGTACACAGATACTGCATGTTAGTACCACAGAGTACACAGATACTACAGGTTAATACCACAGAGTACACAGATACTGCATGTTAGTACCACAGAGTACACAGATACTACAGGTTAATACCACAGAGTACACAGATACTGCATGTTAGTACCACAGAGTACACAGATACTGCATGTTAGTACCACAGAGTACACAGATACTGCATGTTAGTACCACAGAGTACACAGATACTACAGGTTAATACCACAGAGTACACAGATACTACAGGTTAATACCACAGAGTACACAGATACTACAGGTTAGTACCACAGAGTACACAGATACTACAGGTTAATACCACAGAGTACACAGATACTACAGGTTAATACCACAGAGTACACAGATACTACAGGTTAGTACCACAGAGTACACAGATACTACAGGTTAATACCACAGAGTACACAGATACTACAGGTTAATACCACAGAGTACACAGATACTACATGTTAATACCACAGAGTACACAGATACTACATGTTAATACCACAGAGTACACAGATACTACAGGTTAATACCACAGAGTACACAGATACTACAGGTTAGTACCACAGAGTACGTATGCGACCACATGAAGTCCCAACAGAACTATCACCCTGAACAACTCCGGACAAGGATTGAGTCCAGCCGCTCTCTAGGCGTTTGGTTCCAGGTACTCTGTGTATTTATACGTACTCTAGAGTACCCAGATACCAGGAGGAAGGTACTCTGTGTACTTATACGTACTCTAGAGTACCCAGATACCAGGAGGAAGGTACTCTGTGTATTTATACGTACTCTAGAGTACCCAGATACCAGGAGGAAGGTACTCTGTGTACTTCTACGTACTCCAGAGTACCCAGATACCAGGAGGAAGGTACTCTGTGTACTTCTACGTACTCCAGAGTACCCAGATACCAGGAGGAAGGTACTCTGTGTATTTATACGTACTCTAGAGTACCCAGATACCAGGAGGAAGGTACTCTGTGTACTTCTACGTACTCCAGAGTACCCAGATACCAGGAGGAAGGTACTCTGTGTACTTCTACGTACTCCAGAGTACCCAGATACCAGGAGGAAGGTACTCTGTGTACTTCTACGTACTCCAGAGTACCCAGATACCAGGAGGAAGGTACTCTGTGTACTTCTACGTACTCCAGAGTACCCAGATACCAGGAGGAAGGTACTCTGTGTACTTCTACGTACTCCAGAGTACCCAGATACCAGGAGGAAGGTACTCTGTGTACTTGTACGTACACATGGGCCTCAGCTGGCTCTGCAGCTCGTCTCGGCTCCATCTGGCGCTGTCGTGGCGGTCGGTCACGGCATACAGCAGAGGACTGCATTTCCCAGAATCCTCCAGGGACGGCACGTTCAGGTAGTGCACCATCACGATGTCGGGGTTCTGTCAACAACAAACATATTGATTAGCGATCAGTTGATCAGTTCAGGTCAGAATCTGTCGTTGTGCAACGTGTGTGAGTTGTTGACCTGCAGCAACCAGTAGCAACGCCTGTGGAATGTTGGCACGATGGACGAGTGGACGTAGCAACCGTACAGGCACTGAAACCAGAGCAGAGACAGCAACCGGCAACATTAACACACTGAAACCAGAGCAGAGACAGCAACCGGCAACATTAACACACTGAAACCAGAGCAGAGACAGCAACCGGCAACATTAACACACTGAAACCAGAGCAGAGACAGCAACCGGCAACATTAACACACTGAAACCAGAGCAGAGACAGCAACCGGCAACATTAACACACTGAAACCAGAGCAGAGACAGCAACCGGCAACATTAACAGAGGACAGCAACAGGACCACAGACGGCAACATGACCACAGACGGCAACATGACCACAGACGGCAACATGAACACAGACAGCAACATGAACACAGACGGCAACATGAACACAGACGGCAACAGGACCACAGACAGCAACAGGACCACAGACGGCAACATGAACACAGACGGCAACATGACCACAGACGGCAACAGGACCACAGACGGCAACAGGACCACAGACGGCAACAGGACCACAGACGGCAACATGAACACAGACGGCAACATGAACACAGACAGCAACAGGACCACAGACAGCAACAGGACCACAGACAGCAACAGGACCACAGACGGCAACATGAACACAGACGGCAACATGACCACAGACGGCAACAGGACCACAGACGGCAACAGGACCACAGACGGCAACAGGACCACAGACGGCAACATGACCACAGACGGCAACAGGACCACAGACGGCAACAGGACCACAGACGGCAACATGAACACAGACGGCAACAGGACCACAGACGGCAACATGAACACAGACGGCAACATGAACACAGACGGCAACATGAACACAGACGGCAACATGAACACAGACGGCAACAGGACCACAGACGGCAACATGAACACAGACGGCAACATGAACACAGACGGCAACATGAACACAGACGGCAACATGAACACAGACGGCAACAGGACCACAGACGGCAACATGAACACAGACGGCAACATGAACACAGACGGCAACATGAACACAGACGGCAACAGGACCACAGACGGCAACAGGACCACAGACGGCAACATGAACACAGACAGCAACAGGACCACAGACGGCAACATGAACACAGACGGCAACATGAACACAGACGGCAACAGGACCACAGACGGCAACAGGACCACAGACGGCAACATGAACACAGACGGCAACATGAACACAGACGGCAACATGAACACAGACGGCAACAGGACCACAGACGGCAACATGAACACAGACAGCAACAGGACCACAGACGGCAACAGGACCACAGACGGCAACATGAACACAGACGGCAACATGAACACAGACGGCAACATGAACACAGACGGCAACAGGACCACAGACGGCAACATGAACACAGACGGCAACAGGACCACAGACGGCAACAGGACCACAGACGGCAACAGGACCACAGACAGCAACAGGACCACAGACAGCAACAGGACCACAGACAGCAACATGAACACAGACAGCAACATGAACACAGACAGCAACAGGACCACAGACAGCAACAGGACCACAGACAGCAACAGGAACACAGACAGCAACATGAACACAGACAGCAACAGGACCACAGACAGCAACAGGACCACAGACAGCAACATGAACACAGACAGCAACAGGACCACAGACAGCAACAGCAACATGAACACAGACAGCAACAGGACCACAGACAGCAACAGGACCACAGACAGCAACATGAACACAGACAGCAACATGAACACAGACAGCAACAGGACCACAGACAGCAACAGGACCACAGACAGCAACATGACCACAGACAGCAACAGGACCACAGACAGGAACATGAACACAGACAGCAACAGGAACACAGACAGCAACATGACCACAGACAGCAACATGACCACAGACAGCAACATGAACACAGACAGCAACATGAACACAGACAGCAACATGACCACAGACAGCAACATGACCACAGACAGCAACATGAACACAGACAGCAACAGGACCACAGACAGCAACAGGAACACAGACAGCAACAGGAACACAGACAGCAACAGGAACACAGACAGCAACAGGACCACAGACAGCAACAGGAACACAGACAGCAACATGAACACAGACAGCAACAGGACCACAGACAGCAACAGGACCACAGACAGCAACAGGACCACAGACAGCAACAGGACCACAGACAGCAACAGGAACACAGACAGCAACAGGACCACAGACAGCAACATGAACACAGACAGCAACATGAACACAGACAGCAACAGGACCACAGACAGCAACATGAACACAGACAGCAACAGGACCACAGACAGGAACATGAACACAGACAGCAACAGGACCACAGACAGCAACAGGACCACAGACAGCAACATGACCACAGACAGCAACATGAACACAGACAGCAACAGGACCACAGACAGCAACATGAACACAGACAGCAACATGAACACAGACAGCAACATGAACACAGACAGCAACATGAACACAGACAGCAACATGAACACAGACAGCAACATGAACACAGACAGCAACAGGACCACAGACAGCAACAGGACCACAGACAGCAACATGAACACAGACAGCAACAGGACCACAGACAGCAACATGAACACAGACAGCAACAGGACCACAGACAGCAACATGACCACAGACAGCAACATGACCACAGACAGCAACATGAACACAGACAGCAACATGAACACAGACAGCAACATGAACACAGACAGCAACAGGACCACAGACAGCAACAGGACCACAGACAGCAACATGAACACAGACAGCAACAGGACCACAGACAGCAACATGAACACAGACAGCAACAGGACCACAGACAGCAACATGAACACAGACAGCAACAGGACCACAGACAGCAACATGAACACAGACAGCAACATGAACACAGACAGCAACATGAACACAGACAGCAACATGAACACAGACAGCAACATGAACACAGACAGCAACATGAACACAGACAGCAACAGGACCACAGACAGCAACAGGACCACAGACAGCAACATGAACACAGACAGCAACAGGACCACAGACAGCAACATGAACACAGACAGCAACAGGACCACAGACAGCAACATGACCACAGACAGCAACATGACCACAGACAGCAACATGAACACAGACAGCAACATGAACACAGACAGCAACATGAACACAGACAGCAACAGGACCACAGACAGCAACAGGACCACAGACAGCAACATGAACACAGACAGCAACAGGACCACAGACAGCAACATGAACACAGACAGCAACAGGACCACAGACAGCAACATGAACACAGACAGCAACAGGACCACAGACAGCAACAGGACCACAGACAGCAACAGGACCACAGACAGCAACATGAACACAGACAGCAACAGGAACACAGACAGCAACAGGACCACAGACAGCAACATGAACACAGACAGCAACAGGACCACAGACAGCAACAGGACCACAGACAGCAACATGAACACAGACAGCAACAGGACCACAGACAGCAACATGAACACAGACAGCAACAGGACCACAGACAGCAACAGGACCACAGACAGCAACATGAACACAGACAGCAACAGGACCACAGACAGCAACAGGAACACAGACAGCAACAGGAACACAGACAGCAACAGGACCACAGACAGCAACATGAACACAGACAGCAACAGGACCACAGACAGCAACATGAACACAGACAGCAACAGGAACACAGACAGCAACATGAACACAGACAGCAACAGGAACACAGACAGCAACATGAACACAGACAGCAACATGAACACAGACAGCAACATGAACACAGACAGCAACAGGACCACAGACAGGAACATGAACACAGACAGGAACATGAACACAGACAGCAACAGGACCACAGACAGCAACAGGACCACAGACAGCAACATGAACACAGACAGCAACAGGACCACAGACAGCAACATGAACACAGACAGCAACATGAACACAGACAGCAACAGGACCACAGACAGCAACATGAACACAGACAGCAACATGAACACAGACAGCAACAGGACCACAGACAGCAACAGGACCACAGACAGCAACAGGACCACAGACAGCAACAGGACCACAGACAGCAACAGGACCACAGACAGCAACATGAACACAGACAGCAACAGGACCACAGACAGCAACAGGACCACAGACAGCAACATGAACACAGACAGCAACAGGAACACAGACAGCAACAGGACCACAGACAGCAACAGGACCACAGACAGCAACAGGACCACAGACAGCAACAGGACCACAGACAGCAACATGAACACAGACAGCAACAGGACCACAGACAGCAACAGGACCACAGACAGCAACATGAACACAGACAGCAACATGAACACAGACAGCAACATGAACACAGACAGCAACATGAACACAGACAGCAACAGGACCACAGACAGCAACATGAACACAGACAGCAACAGGACCACAGACAGCAACAGGACCACAGACAGCAACATGAACACAGCCAGCAACAGGAACACAGACAGCAACAGGACCACAGACAGCAACATGAACACAGACAGCAACATGAACACAGACAGCAACAGGACCACAGACAGCAACATGACCACAGACGGCAACATGAACACAGACAGCAACATGAACACAGACAGCAACAGGACCACAGACAGCAACATGAACACAGACAGCAACAGGACCAGAGACAGCAACAGGACAGACCTCCGTGCCCTGGACCTTCAGCTTCATGTGGTCCTCCCTCGTGGTCTTGCCGTCCTTCCTCTTCTTCCAGCAGAACCCGTCCTTCCGGTACTTCACCTTCTTCCGGTTGTACAGGATGATGCTGCCGTTCCTAGGCCTGCAGGACACACACGTTAAGGGTCTAGGGTCTGTGAGGGTCTATGAGGGTCTATGAGGGTCTAGTGAGGGTCTAGTGAGGGTCTATGAGGGTCTAGTGAGGGTCTAGTGAGGGTCTAGTGACGGTCTAGTAAGGGTCTATGAGGTTCTAGTGAGGGTCTAGGGTCTAGTGGCGGTCTAGTAAGGGTCTATGAGGGTCTAGTGAGGGTCTAGGGTCTAGTGAGGGTCTAGTGACGGTCTAGTGAGGGTCTAGTGACGGTCTAGGGTCTAGTGACGGTCTAGTAAGGGTCTATGAGGGTCTAGTGAGGGTCTAGTGACGGTCTAGTAAGGGTCTATGAGGGTCTAGTGAGGGTCTAGGGTCTAGTGACGGTCTAGTAAGGGTCTAGTGAGGGTCTAGTTGGGGTCTAGGGTCTAGTGACGGTCTAGTGAGGGTCTATGAGGGTCTAGTGAGGGTCTAGTGACGGTCTAGTGAGGGTCTATGAGGGTCTAGTGAGGGTCTAGGGTCTAGTGACGGTCTAGTGAGGGTCTATGAGGGTCTATGAGGGTCTAGGGTCTAGTGACGGTCTAGTGAGGGTCTAGTAAGGGTCTAGTGAGGGTCTAGGGTCTAGTGAGGGTCTAGTGAGGGTCTATGAGGGTCTAGGGTCTAGTGAGGGTCTAGTGATGGTCTAGTTAGGGTCTAGGGTCTAGTGGGGGGCTAGTGAGGGTCTAGTGGGGATCTAGTAAGGGTCTAGTTAGGACCTGGTCTTCAGGGTGCAGGAGAGCCACTCCTCATGTCGTTCAAATGATATCAGGTAAGAAGCGATCTCCTGCAGAGACAGAAAAGTCACCTCTGTTGTTCACCATTTTATGCTAACAGTGCTACATATGCTAAAGGTTCTAATGGTGCTACATATTCTAACAGTGCTACAGATGGTAACTGTTCTAATGGTGCTACATATGCTAACAGTGCTACATATGGTAACTGTTCTAATGGTGCTACATATGCTAACAGTGCTACAGATGGTAACTGTTCTAATGGTGCTACATATGCTAACAGTGCTACATATACTAAAGGTTCTAATGGTGCTACATATTCTAACAGTGCTACAGATAGTAACTGTTCTAATGGTGCTACATATGCTAACAGTGCTACAGATGTAATGGTTCTAATGGTGCTACATATGCTAACAGTGCTACATATGGTAACGGTTCTAATGGTGCTACATATGCTAACAGTGCTACAGATGTAACGGTTCTAATGGTGCTACATATGCTAACAGTGCTACAGATGTAACGGTTCTAATGGTGCTACATATACTAACAGTGCTACAGATGTAACGGTTCTAATGGTGCTACATATGCTAACAGTGCTACAGATGTAACGGTTCTAATGGTGCTACATATACTAACAGTGCTACAGATGTAACGGTTCTAATGGTGCTACATATGCTAACAGTGCTACAGATGTAACGGTTCTAATGGTGCTACATATACTAACAGTGCCTCAGAGATAAACAGTGCTATAGATGCTAACAATTATAACAGTGCTACATAGGCTAACAGTGCTATAGATTATAACAGTGCTACAGATGTTAACGGTCATAACAGTGCTACAGATGCTAACAGTGCTACAGATGCTAACGGTCCTAACAGTGCTACAGATGCTAATGGGTCACTCACCTCGTTGGTGTTCCAGCGGAGTCTGTCGCTGGGCAGACTGGACAAGCGGGGGAGACACTCCAGCAACTTGTTAGGAAGGAACACCTTCCTCTGTCCTTTGTTCTCTATACAGTCACGCACACAGTCACACACACAGTCACGCACACAGTCACACACACAGTCACACACACAGTCACGCACGCACACACAAACACACACACAATGGTTACAATATTTTAAATCAGCTGAGAGAAGGAATGGAACACAGCAGGACAAATGTCGGTAATGAAGGCTGACTGTGTGTGTGACTGTGTGTGTGTGTGTGTGTGTGTGTGTGTGTGTGTGTGTGTGTGTGTGTGTGACTGTGTTTGTGAGACTGTGTGTGTGAGACTGTGTGTGTGGCTGTGTTTGTGACTGTGTGTGTGACTGTATGTGTGACTGTGTGTGTGACTGTGTGTGTGACTGTATGTGTGACTGTGTGTGTGTGTGTGTGTGTGTGTGTGTGTGTGTGTGTGACTGTGTTTGTGTGACTGTGTGTGTGACTGTGTTTGTGACTGTGTGTGACTGTTTGTGACTGTGTGTGACTGTGTGTGTGTGTGTGACTGTGTTTGTGACTGTGTGTGTGTGACTGTGTGTGTGACTGTGTGTGTGACTATGTGTGACTGTATGTGTGTGACTGTGTGTGTGACTGTGTGTGTGGCTGTGTTTGTGACTGTATGTGTGACTATGTGTGACTGTGTGTGTGACTGTATGTGTGACTGTGTGTGTGTGTGTGTGTGACTGTGTTTGTGTGACTGTGTGTGTGTGACTGTGTGTGTGACTGTGTGTGTGACTGTGTGTGACTGTATGTGTGTGACTGTGTGTGTGTGTGTGACTGTGTTTGTGACTGTGTGTGTGTGACTGTGTGTGTGACTGTGTGTGACTATGTGTGACTGTATGTGTGTGACTGTGTGTGTGGCTGTGTTTGTGACTGTATGTGTGACTGTATGTGTGACTGTGTGTGTGACTGTATGTGTGACTGTGTGTGTGTGTGTGTGTGTGTGTGTGTGACTGTGTTTGTGTGACTGTGTGTGTGACTGTGTGTGTGGCTGTGTTTGTGACTGTGTTTGTGACTGTGTGTGTGACTGTTTGTGACTGTGTGTGTGACTGTGTGTGTGACTGTGTGTGTGACTATGTGTGACTGTATGTGTGTGACTGTGTGTGTGACTGTGTGTGTGACTGTGTGTGACTGCGTGTGTGACTGCGTGTGACTGTGTGTGACTGTGTGTGTGACTGTGTGTGTGACTGTTTGTGACTGTGTGTGTGTGACTGTGTGTGTGACTGTGTGTGTGTGACTGTGTGTGTGACTGTGTGTGTGACTGTGTGTGACTGTATGTGTGTGACTGTGTGTGTGTGTGTGACTGTGTTTGTGACTGTGTGTGTGTGACTGTGTGTGTGACTGTGTGTGTGACTATGTGTGACTGTATGTGTGTGACTGTGTGTGTGACTGTGTGTGTGGCTGTGTTTGTGACTGTATGTGTGACTGTATGTGTGACTGTGTGTGTGACTGTATGTGTGACTGTGTGTGTGTGTGTGTGTGTGTGACTGTGTTTGTGTGACTGTGTGTGTGACTGTGTGTGTGACTGTGTGTGTGGCTGTGTTTGTGACTGTATGTGTGACTATGTGTGACTGTGTGTGTGACTGTATGTGTGACTGTGTGTGTGTGTGTGTGTGACTGTGTTTGTGTGACTGTGTGTGTGTGACTGTGTGTGTGACTGTGTGTGTGACTGTGTGTGACTGTATGTGTGTGACTGTGTGTGTGTGTGTGACTGTGTTTGTGACTGTGTGTGTGTGACTGTGTGTGTGACTGTGTGTGTGACTATGTGTGACTGTATGTGTGTGACTGTGTGTGTGGCTGTGTTTGTGACTGTATGTGTGACTGTATGTGTGACTGTGTGTGTGACTGTATGTGTGACTGTGTGTGTGTGTGTGTGTGTGTGTGACTGTGTTTGTGTGACTGTGTGTGTGACTGTGTGTGTGGCTGTGTTTGTGACTGTGTTTGTGACTGTGTGTGACTGTTTGTGACTGTGTGTGTGACTGTGTGTGTGACTGTGTGTGTGACTATGTGTGACTGTATGTGTGTGACTGTGTGTGTGACTGTGTGTGTGACTGTGTGTGACTGCGTGTGTGACTGCGTGTGACTGTGTGTGACTGTGTGTGTGACTGTGTGTGTGACTGTTTGTGACTGTGTGTGTGTGACTGTGTGTGTGACTGTGTGTGTGTGACTGTGTGTGTGACTGTGTGTGTGACTGTGTGTGACTGTATGTGTGTGACTGTGTGTGTGTGTGTGACTGTGTTTGTGACTGTGTGTGTGTGACTGTGTGTGTGACTGTGTGTGTGACTATGTGTGACTGTATGTGTGTGACTGTGTGTGTGACTGTGTGTGTGGCTGTGTTTGTGACTGTATGTGTGACTGTATGTGTGACTGTGTGTGTGACTGTATGTGTGACTGTGTGTGTGTGTGTGTGTGTGTGACTGTGTTTGTGTGACTGTGTGTGTGACTGTGTGTGTGACTGTGTGTGTGGCTGTGTTTGTGACTGTATGTGTGACTATGTGTGACTGTGTGTGTGACTGTATGTGTGACTGTGTGTGTGTGTGTGTGTGACTGTGTTTGTGTGACTGTGTGTGTGTGACTGTGTGTGTGACTGTGTGTGTGACTGTGTGTGACTGTATGTGTGTGACTGTGTGTGTGTGTGTGACTGTGTTTGTGACTGTGTGTGTGTGACTGTGTGTGTGACTGTGTGTGTGACTATGTGTGACTGTATGTGTGTGACTGTGTGTGTGGCTGTGTTTGTGACTGTATGTGTGACTGTATGTGTGACTGTGTGTGTGACTGTATGTGTGACTGTGTGTGTGTGTGTGTGTGTGACTGTGTTTGTGTGACTGTGTGTGTGACTGTGTGTGTGGCTGTGTTTGTGACTGTGTTTGTGACTGTGTGTGACTGTTTGTGACTGTGTGTGTGACTGTGTGTGTGACTGTGTGTGTGACTATGTGTGACTGTATGTGTGTGACTGTATGTGTGTGACTGTGTGTGTGACTGTGTGTGACTGCGTGTGTGACTGCGTGTGACTGTGTGTGACTGTGTGTGTGACTGTGTGTGTGACTGTTTGTGACTGTGTGTGTGTGACTGTGTGTGTGACTGTGTGTGTGTGACTGTGTGTGTGACTGTGTGTGACTGTATGTGTGTGACTGTGTGTGTGTGTGTGACTGTGTTTGTGACTGTGTGTGTGACTGTGTGTGTGACTGTGTGTGTGACTATGTGTGACTGTATGTGTGTGACTGTGTGTGTGACTGTGTGTGTGGCTGTGTTTGTGACTGTATGTGTGACTGTATGTGTGACTGTGTGTGTGACTGTATGTGTGACTGTGTGTGTGTGTGTGTGTGTGTGTGTGTGACTGTGTTTGTGTGACTGTGTGTGTGACTGTGTGTGTGGCTGTGTTTGTGACTGTGTGTGACTGTTTGTGACTGTGTGTGTGACTGTGTGTGTGACTGTGTGTGTGACTATGTGTGTGACTATGTGTGACTGTATGTGTGTGACTGTGTGTGTGACTGTGTGTGACTGCGTGTGTGACTGCGTGTGTGACTGCGTGTGACTGCGTGTGTGACTGCGTGTGACTGTGTGTGTGACTGTGTGTGTGTGTGTGACTGTTTGTGACTGTGTGTGTGTGACTGTGTGTGTGACTGTGTGTGTGACTATGTGTGACTGTGTGTGTGACTGTGTGTGACTGTGTGTGTGTGTGTGTGTGTGTGACTGTGTGTGACTGCGTGTGTGACTGTGTGTGTGACTGCGTGTGTGACTGTGTGTGTGACTGTGTTTGTGACTGTGTTTGTGACTGTGTTTGTGACTGTGTGTGTGACTGTGTGACTGTGTGTGTGTCTGTGTGTGACTGTGTGTGTGACTATGTGTGACTATGTGTGTGTGACTGTGTTTGTGACTGTGTGACTGCGTGTGACTGTGTGTGGCTGTGTTTGTGACTGTGTGTGACTGTGTGTGGCTGTATGTGTGACTGTGTGTGTTTGTGTGACTGTGTTTGTGACTGTGTGTGTGTGACTATGTGTGTGTGACTATGCGTGACTGTGTTTGTGACTGCGTGTGTGACTGTGTGACTGTGTGTGACTGCGTGTGTGACTGTGTGTTTGACTGCGTGTGTGACTGCGTGTGTGACTGTGTGTGTGACTGTGTGTGACTATGTGTGACTGCGTGTGTGACTGCGTGTGTGACTGCGTGTGTGACTGCGTGTGTGACTGAGTGTGTGACTGCGTGTGTGACTGCGTGTGAGACTATGTGTGAGACTGTGTGTGACTGCGTGTGACTGTTTGTGTGACTGTGTGTGTGACTGTGTGTGTGACTGTGTGTGTGACTGCGTGTGACTGCGTGTGTGACTGCGTGTGTGACTGCGTGTGTGACTGCGTGTGTGACTGTGTGTGAGACTGTGTGACTGCGTGTGTGACTGCGTGTGACTGTGTGTGACTGTGTGTGTGACTGCGTGTGTGACTGTGTGTGACTGTGTGTGACTGTTTGTGACTGTGTGTGACTGCGTGTGTGACTGCGTGTGTGACTGTGTGTGACTGCGTGTGTGACTGTGTGTGTGACTGCGTGTGTGACTGCGTGTGTGACTGCGTGTGTGACTGTGTGTGTGACTGCGTGTGTGACTGCGTGTGTGACTGCGTGTGTGACTGTGTGTGTGACTGCGTGTGTGACTATGTGTGTGACTATGTGTGACTGTGTGTGTGACTGTGTGTGTGACTGCGTGTGTGACTGTGTGTGACTGTGTGTGTGACTATGTGTGACTGTGTGTGTGACTATGTGTGACTGTGTGTGTGACTGTCTGTGTGTGTGTGACTGTGTGTGTTGACTATGTGTGACTGTGTGTGTGACTGCGTGTGTGACTGCGTGTGTGACTGCGTGTGTGACTGCGTGTGTGACTGTGTGTGTGACTGCGTGTGTGACTGCGTGTGTGACTGTGTGTGTGACTATGTGTGTGACTGTGTGTGTGACTGTGTGTGTGACTATGTGTGACTGTGTGTGTGACTGCGTGTGTGACTGTGTGTGACTGTGTGTGACTATGTGTGACTGTGTGTGTGACTGTCTGTGTGTGTGTGACTGTGTGTGTGTGACTGTGTGTGTTGACTATGTGTGACTGTGTTTGTGACTGTGTGTGTGTCTGTGACTATGTGTGACTGTGTGTGTGTGTGTGTGTGACTGTATGTGTGACTGTGTGTGTGTGACTGTGTGTGTGACTGTATGTGTGACTGTGACTGTGTGTGACTGTGACTGTGTGTGTGTGTGACTGACTGTGTGTGTGTGACTGACTGTGTGTGTGTGTGTGACTGTGTGTGTGTGACTGTGTGTGTTGACTATGTGTGACTGTGTTTGTGACTGTGTGTGTGTCTGTGACTATGTGTGACTGTGTGTGTGTGTGTGTGTGACTGTATGTGTGACTGTGTGTGTGTGACTGTGTGTGTGACTGTATGTGTGACTGTGACTGTGTGTGACTGTGACTGTGTGTGTGTGTGACTGACTGTGTGTGTGTGACTGACTGTGTGTGTGTGACTGTGTGTGTGACTGACTGTGTGTGACTGTGTGTGTGTGTGTGACTGTATGTGTGTGACTGTGTGTGTGTGACTGTATGTGTGACTGTGACTGTGTGTGTGTGTGTGACTGACTGTGTGTGTGTGTGACTGTGACTGTGTGTGTGTGTGTGTGCGAGTGTGTGTGTGTGAGAGTTTGTGTGTGAGTGAGAGTTTGTGTGTGACTTCACGTTTTTACTTAAGCATAAGACATTTTCCTTCCACAGTGATGATGATGACCTCATTATCATCATCATGACGTCATCATCATGAGGTCATCACACACACACACACACACAGCGACTGACCTGTCTCCGTGGAAACCATCTCCTTGTTGCTCATGGCGACGAGTCCATGCAGGATGATTCTCACACAACGCACGGCCGCCCACACCCTGCTGCGCACACACACACACACACACAATCATAGACAGTATGTGATTGGTCAGTGGGCCAGCGTGACTTCAGTCAACAGAAAGCTAGCTAGCTGCTAGCATGACTCAGTAGCAGTCAGAAGAGTTCAGGCTGCAGCATGTTAGTGTTTAACCCTCAATGTGTGTGTGTGTGTGTGTGTGTGTGTGTGTGTGTGTGTGTGTGTGTGTGTGTGTGTGTGTGTGTGTGTGTGTGTGTGTGTGTGTGTGTGTGCGCGCGTGCGTATAAACATTGAATAAAAAGTTCATAAATTAGTGTTTGGTAGATCATTTCTCTCATAACTTTTACTTTTTTACAGACGTTCTGCTCATCACATGTTCTCTACAGACGTTCTGCTCATCACACGTTCTCTACAGATGTTCTGCTCATCACACGTTCTCTACAGACGTTCTGCTCATCACATGTTCTCTACAGACGTTCTGCTCATCACATGTTCTCTACAGACGTTCTGCTCATCACACGTTCTCTACAGACGTTCTGCTCATCACACGTTCTCTACAGATGTTCTGCTCATCACACGTTCTCTACAGACGTTCTGCTCATCACATGTTCTCTACAGACGTTCTGCTCATCACACGTTCTCTACAGATGTTCTGCTCATCACATGTTCTCTACAGATGTTCTGCTCATCACACGTTCTCTACAGACGTTCTGCTCATCACATGTTCTCTACAGACGTTCTGCTCATCACACGTTCTCTACAGATGTTCTGCTCATCACACGTTCTCTACAGACGTTCTGCTCATCACATGTTCTCTACAGATGTTCTGCTCATCACATGTTCTCTACAGACGTTCTGCTCATCACATGTTCTCTACAGACGTTCTGATCATCAGACGTTCTGCTCATCACATGTTCTCTACAGATGTTCTCTACAGACGTTCTACTCATCACACGTTCTGCTCATCAGTCGTTCTCTACAGACGTTCTGCTCATCACACGTTCTGCTCATCACACGTTCTGCTCATCACACGTTCTCTACAGATGTTCTGCTCATCACACGTTCTGCTCATCACACGTTCTCTACAGATGTTCTGCTCATCACACGTTCTCTACAGATGTTCTGCTCATCACACGTTCTGCTCATCACATGTTCTCTACAGACGTTCTGCTCATCACACGTTCTGCTCATCACACGTTCTCTACAGATGTTCTGCTCATCACATGTTCTCTACAGACATTCTGCTCATCACATGTTCTCTACAGACGTTCTGCTCATCACATGTTCTCCACAGACGTTCTGCTCATCACATGTTCTCTACAGACGTTCTGCTCATCACATGTTCTCTACAGATGTTCTGCTCATCACACGTTCTCTACAGACGTTCTGCTCATCACACGTTCTGCTCATCACACGTTCTCTACAGACGTTCTGCTCATCACACGTTCTGCTCATCACACGTTCTCTACAGACGTTCTGCTCATCACATGTTCTTTACAGATGTTCTGCTCATCACATGTTCTCTACAGATGTTCTGCTCATCACACGTTCTCTACAGACGTTCTGCTCATCACACGTTCTGCTCATCACACGTTCTCTACAGACGTTCTGCTCATCACACGTTCTGCTCATCACACGTTCTCTACAGACGTTCTGCTCATCACATGTTCTCTACAGACGTTCTGCTCATCACACGTTCTGCTCATCACACGTTCTCTACAGACGTTCTGCTCATCACATGTTCTTTACAGACGTTCTGCTCATCACATGTTCTTTACAGACGTTCTGCTCATCACATGTTCTCTACAGACGTTCTGATCATCAGACGTTCTGCTCATCACATGTTCTCTACAGATGTTCTCTACAGACGTTCTACTCATCACACGTTCTGCTCATCAGTCATTCTCTACAGACGTTCTGCTCATCACACGTTCTGCTCATCACACGTTCTCTACAGATGTTCTGCTCATCACACGTTCTGCTCATCACACGTTCTCTACAGATGTTCTGCTCATCACACGTTCTGCTCATCAGTCGTTCTCTACAGACGTTCTGCTCATCACATGTTCTCTACAGACGTTCTGCTCATCACACGTTCTGCTCATCAGTCGTTCTCTACAGACGTTCTGCTCATCACATGTTCTCTACAGACGTTCTGCTCATCACACGTTCTGCTCATCAGTCGTTCTCTACAGACGTTCTGCTCATCACATGTTCTCTACAGACGTTCTGCTCATCACATGTTCTCTACAGACGTTCTGCTCATCACATGTTCTCTACAGACATTCTGCTCATCACATGTTCTCTACAGATGTTCTGCTCATCACACGTTCTCTACAGATGTTCTGCTCATCACACGTTCTCTACAGATGTTCTGCTCATCACACGTTCTGCTCATCAGTCGTTCTCTACAGACGTTCTGCTCATCACATGTTCTCTACAGACATTCTGCTCATCACATGTTCTCTACAGATGTTCTGCTCATCACATGTTCTCTACAGATGTTCTGCTCATCACATGTTCTCTACAGACGTTCTGCTCATCACATGTTCTCTACAGATGTTCTGCTCATCAGACGTTCTCTACAGATGTTCTGCTCATCACATGTTCTGCTCATCACACGTTCTGCTCATCACATGTTCTCTACAGACGTTCTGATCATCAGACGTTCTCTACAGACGTTCTGCTCATCACACGTTCTGCTCATCACACGTTCTGCTCATCACATGTTCTCTACAGACGTTCTGATCATCAGACGTTCTCTACAGATGTTCTGCTCATCACATGTTCTCTACAGATGTTCTCTACAGACGTTCTGCTCATCACACGTTCTGCTCATCACACGTTCTCTACAGACGTTCTGCTCATCACACGTTCTGCTCATCACACGTTCTCTACAGACGTTCTGCTCATCACACGTTCTCTACAGACGTTCTGCTCATCACATGTTCTCTACAGACATTCTGCTCATCACATGTTCTCTACAGACATTCTGCTCATCACACGTTCTCTACAGATGTTCTGCTCATCACACGTTCTCTACAGACGTTCTACTCATCACACGTTCTGCTCATCACACGTTCTCTACAGACGTTCTGCTCATCACACGTTCTGCTCATCACACGTTCTCTACAGACGTTCTGCTCATCACATGTTCTCTACAGACGTTCTGCTCATCACATGTTCTCTACAGACGTTCTGATCATCAGACGTTCTCTACAGATGTTCTGCTCATCACATGTTCTCTACAGATGTTCTCTACAGACGTTCTGCTCATCACACGTTCTCTACAGACGTTCTGCTCATCACACGTTCTGCTCATCACACGTTCTGCTCATCACATGTTCTCTACAGACGTTCTGATCATCAGTCGTTCTCTACAGATGTTCTGCTCATCACATGTTCTCTACAGATGTTCTCTACAGACGTTCTACTCATCACACGTTCTGCTCATCACACGTTCTCTACAGACGTTCTGCTCATCACACGTTCTGCTCATCACACGTTCTGCTCATCACACGTTCTCTACAGATGTTCTGCTCATCACACGTTCTGCTCATCAGTCGTTCTCTACAGACGTTCTGCTCATCACATGTTCTCTACAGACGTTCTGCTCATCAGACGTTCTCTACAGACGTTCTGCTCATCACATGTTCTCTACAGACGTTCTGCTCATCACACGTTCTGCTCATCAGACGTTCTCTACAGATGTTCTGCTCATCACATGTTCTCTACAGATGTTCTCTACAGACGTTCTACTCATCACACGTTCTGCTCATCACACGTTCTCTAAAGATGTTCTGCTCATCACACGTTCTCTACAGATGTTCTGCTCATCACACGTTCTGCTCATCAGTCGTTCTCTACAGACGTTCTGCTCATCACATGTTCTCTACAGACGTTCTGCTCATCAGACGTTCTCTACAGATGTTCTGCTCATCACATGTTCTCTACAGATGTTCTCTACAGACGTTCTACTCATCACACGTTCTGCTCATCACACGTTCTCTACAGACGTTCTGCTCATCACACGTTCTGCTCATCACACGTTCTCTACAGACGTTCTGCTCATCACATGTTCTCTACAGACGTTCTGCTCATCACACGTTCTGCTCATCAGACGTTCTCTACAGACATTCTGCTCATTACATGTTCTCTACAGATGTTCTGCTGATCACATGTTCTCTACAGATGTTCTGCTCATCACATGTTCTCTACAGATGTTCTGCTCATCACATGTTCTCTACAGATGTTCTGCTCATCACACATTCTCTACAGATGTTCTGCGCATCACACGTTCTGCTCATCACATGTTCTCTACAGACGTTCTCTACAGACGTTCTGCTCATCACATGTTCTCTACAGACGTTCTCTACAGACGTTCTGCTCATCACACGTTCTCTACAGATGTTCTGCTCATCACATGTTCTCTACAGACGTTCTACTCATCACACGTTCTGCTCATCACACGTTCTCTACAGACGTTCTGCTCATCACAGGTTCTGCTCATCACACGTTCTCTACAGACGTTCTACTCATCAGACGTTCTGCTCATCACACGTTCTCTACAGACGTTCTGCTCATCACACGTTCTCTACACATGTTCTCTAGACGTTCTGCTCATCACACGTTCTCTACAGACGTTCTGCTCATCACATGTTCTCTACACATGTTCTCTAGACGTTCTGCTCATCACACGTTCTCTACAGACGTTCTGCTCATCACACGTTCTCTACACATGTTCTCTAGACGTTCTGCTCATCACATGTTCTCTACACATGTTCTCTAGACGTTCTGCTCATCACATGTTCTCTACAGATGTTCTGCTCATCACACATTCTCTACAGATGTTCTGCGCATCACACGTTCTGCTCATCACATGTTCTCTACAGACGTTCTCTACAGACGTTCTGCTCATCACATGTTCTCTACAGACGTTCTCTACAGACGTTCTGCTCATCACACGTTCTCTACAGATGTTCTGCTCATCACATGTTCTCTACAGACGTTCTCTACAGACGTTCTGCTCATCACACGTTCTCTACAGATGTTCTGCTCACATGTTCTTTACAGATTTCCAATGGTATAAAAGTCATTACCAAGAAGCTTTGAGAGAAATAATCTACCAAACACTAATGAACTTTTTATTCGTTGTGTGTGTGTGTGTGTGTGTGTGTGTGTGTGTTGCACAGAAACACTTCATAATTAACATTTCAACATGAATTCTCTCACTCTCACTCACACACACACACACACACTCGTTTCCCGGAGGCCCGTCTCACACCGCGGACTCGCCTGGCTGCTGAGGCTGCCTCCCGGAGCTCCTTCCCCGGCAGTGGGAGCTCAGCTCCTCCCGGCCCGCTAAGCTACAGCTAGCAGTGAAGCTAACGCTGTCAGTCCGTTACAGAACGTGTCAGCAGCTCCTGTTTCGGTATTTACAGTAAAGTACACCAAGGAGTCTGTGTATAGACATATGTACACATACATATGTCTATAAAACAATAACCAACGCATGAATAAACACCGTTTGGTCGTTTAGCTGCTCAGCTAGCCGGCTAAGCTACCGGTAGCTCTTACAGCTGAGCTGCAGGCTCCATACCGGCGTAGACCGGGTTGACCCGGGTTAAAGCGGGCCAGCCCGCGGACACGAGCCTCCGAGGAGACCCCCGACACTACGACAACACAAGCAGCAGCAGAGCGCAGCGCCCACAGCTACAAACAGCTCTCAAAGCTCCTTTACCTTCCGCCTTCAGCACGGCGGCCATCTTCTGTCTGTGACGTCACTGCGTGTGTGGGGGCCTTTACTGTTACTTTATTATATTATGTAATATATATATATATATATATATATATATATATATATATATATATATTACGGTGGTTTAACTCATTAGTTCACGTCAAAAGATCTCAAGACATTTATATAAATAATAATAAGTTATTAAAGCAGAGAAGTAAACATGATGTATTTAAATATATATACACACACATACACATACATGTTATAAACATCCAGTCCTCATTAAACCGTTATTTGACCACTGATC